>JAOEGS010013647.1:0-11826 GCA_025447755.1 Corythornis vintsioides | reverse complement strand
CCAGGGGGTGGCTGGCTTCTTGTCCAATTGTCTGGAGGTAAAAGAGTATAAAAAGAGCTGTAAATTAATAAATAAGGACTTCTTGGCATCTACGTGAAGAAAGTCGTCTCTTCTCACTCCTTCTCACTCCTTCACCTACTATGAGATACGTGACACAAAAACAGATGAAACTGAAATTAAGAAAATTGCCCAGGTTTTTGCTGGCAGAAAGTGGAGAAACTACAGAGTGACTTGGCACTTTCCTTCCTCATCCAACATGAAAAATTCTGTTATGTTAGACATACGTTGTTCTTCAAGTGCTCTTTTAAGAAGCTACCCTCAAACTGGTAGGGAACACAGTGGGAGAGAGTCACTGGATGGGATTAACACTGCAGGACATGTTAAAGTATTTTCAGACTAGTATGGTGATTCACATTTTATCCATCCAAAATAATCTGTATTCTTGATAAAAGAATGTGAAGAATAATGGAGATGATATCATCCATGATATCCATGAACACAATAAACTCCCAGGAAAAGGAACAAATTTGGGGAGTATGGGAAGTCTGGAGTAGAATCTGGTGTGCAACTAGGGGTTACTTTTATGAAAAAGGACCAACAAACAAAAAAACAAACAACAACAACAAAACAGCCACAAAACAATGAAACAACAAATATTTGAAGACTAAAGAGTGAAATATCTCTTGGTTTATATAGAGAGATGGAATTATATTCCTCCTTTCCACTGAGCTTGGTTAGTTGTTGACCTGGCCAAATGCATGTAGAACAAAATTTAGAAAAATATTACTTGTGCTTTAATTTATTTAATGTGTTTAAATTTTGAAAAGTTCTTTTTCTGTCTGGATGCCTTTTTGTCTACTATTAAGGAGGTAATAGGCAAAAACTGAGTTATTACAGCCATAAAAATTGAATGACTGATGTTTCTTAGCTGGACTAAAAGGTAGGACATGATAATTCCTTGACAGATTGAGCAATGGGTGTTTTATGTCATAGTCTCTCTAAATTCATTATTACACAACATTCATTTATGATGCATTGAACATCAGCATTTATTGATTTCTATTAGAAATGTAGAAAAACAGCCTGAAGAATGCAGCAAAGCCCTAGTTCTGTGCCTTTGTGTGTCCTGGATGTTGATGTTGATGGTTTTCAAGGGTGGTGGGAGGTGAGGGGGATGCTTCTTTCAGTTTGCTACTTTGCAAAGTTTTTGCTAAGTAAATGCCTTTATCATATGAAACTTTTCTGACTGGGTCCATTCTGACCTCTTCTAGTTAGTGCTCCTATAAAGAAAGGCACAAGGTGGTAAGAACAAGAAAGATATGGTGATAATAAGGGATGGACCAAATGTCCATGCCACTTAGAAGTGTCACGCTACATAGTTTTAGGGTTGTTTTGCAAGCTCACAATGTGTCACTTTGTTTTGCAAGCTCCCCATGAATTGGATTAGAGTAATGATTCTTGCAGTAATGATTCTTCTTGTAGAGTAATGATTTCCTACATAAGAAGCAGGAAAGAGAACTCAAGACCTAGTATTTCCTAAATTCCTGGTCATAGCTGAAAAAGTTTAGCCTCAAAACAATAGTTTTTATGGGTTTTTCTCAAATCAGCAATAAGGCTTTCACAGGACGTTTCTGAGTGCTTCTACTTATGGAGGCTTCACAGACACTCCTTGGGTAAAGCAATTTCTGAAGCACTGTGACTCCACCTTCTGAGTGAATAGCTTTAATGTGTCATACCTGTCTTTCCCAGGCATCAGTTGCTTTGTAAACCATGACAGTTAATAGCATACTGGGTTCCTGGAATACAATCAGACAAGCCTTTTTTTTTCTTTCCCCTCATCTCTCATTCCATCTGAACCTGTCTCTTTTTCATGTTAATTTTAATGTATACCTTTTTTTGTTTGTTTTAAGGTTACGTAGTGTCTGCAGCTCAATGCATTAGTGGTGCCCTGCAATCTGGGGCAGACAAGTTATATATCAGTAATTTAATAAGTCATACATAAAACAAAACAACAGAGATTTATTTTGTTTTAGAATTGAACAGGGTCAGCTGTGTGAGTAATGTATCTGCCAGCTATTGTCATTGTCCTGTCTAGGCAAGCTCATTTATCTTGGTTAGTAAACAACTTAAAAGGCAAAGGAGGTGGGTGGCTTTAAGGCAGTGTTACCAGGACACAGAAGCTCTGATGTTGGATGTCTTGCCTAAATCCAGACCAAGTCACTTGTTAGAATTCTACCACCAGTAGGCAGTTAGAGGATGCAGCTAAATATATGACTGTTATTAGACAGGTGACAGTGGAACAGGCAGTTCTCAGAGCTGGGAGTCTGCACAGTTAAATCAATCAAATATAAAACAATAAAGGTGCAAGCTTGTAAATTCTGATAATTACCTACATTTGAGCTGTCTGCATTCAGTAGAGGAGTCTTAAAATTTAAGGGCCATTGACTAGAAACCTTAAGTGTATCTGATGAGCCTAAAACTCCTTTTTCTTCTTTTAATCCTAAATTTATTGGTGCTTGTAATGCTTTCTATTCTCTGTTGTGAAGCTATAAGATTTTTTGATATGTGAAGCAGTTAAGCTACAAAAGTAAAACCCAGTAACATCATGTTTAGTGTTCCAGTCATTTAATTCTTTGTATTATCAGTTCAGCAGTCCTATAACAACAAATAGAAAAGCAATTTGGAAATGAAATATCTTAGTATGGATATACAAACATGCTGTTGGGCAGGGAAGGGTGTTCTTTGTTGAAGAACCACAGGAAAAAAACACTATAAATTAAAAACATATAATCTATCTCTATAAAAGATAGTAGGAGTCTGCAAAGCATTTCTGGGGCCATTAAACATGACCATATTTCCCATGAGAACTTATTGCCCTAAGAGCACCCCTGTGGACCACACAGACCCCAGTCACCCACCCCTTGATAAGTATCTTAAGCATTGCTGCTTCCTCTGTCTGAACGGAGCATTGCTTTACTCTTTTTTTTGAAGGCAGCACATACTTAAAAGGATGTTTTTGAACAAAAAACCTCCTTTTTTTGAAGGAGAAAAAAAATAAAATATATACATATAATATAAAATACCACTTGGTATGTCAACACCTGCAAAGCTGCTTGTCATATTGGCTGTAGATCTTGGACGATTCTATTGTGAAGAGGCCTGAAATACTTGAATGATAGAAATTGATGATGGAAAACTAATAGGGTCATGTATATTCCTCAGTATTCAGACTACAATAAATCTTTCAAGTCCTATTGTCCCTTTTTTCATTCAAGTAGTATATCTCCAATGTACTTCTCTCTTTTCCTGCAGAAGATTGTTTGACAATGCACTATATTTTGCTATGAACATAATTTCTGGAAGTCATTGTTTTCTTGCAAAAATAAGCAGACAGATTAAGTTGGTTTTGTTATTCCCTTCTGTGAAATGGGTGGTGATGGGAATTAGTATTTTAGATTAAATTCAGCACCTGAAATATGCTGCATCAGGTCTCAGGTCTGTTCTGTGCAAATGTTCTTCAGGTTTGCAAATAAATCTGCAGGATGCTTTCTTGCTAGTCATGCTTTGCAACATGGAACAAATGTACAGGAAAAAAATTCATGAGCTAGAGGTCAGCAAAGCCCTCCAGCAGGCCAGTTCAGAGTTTCTCCTAGGAAGCTGTCAAAGCAAAGTGTAAGGTGGGCAGATGACACCTGCCAGCTGTTTTACTAAAGCTGAAGAGTTTTCATCAGTGGCAAATGTTTTCTCAGTTTACAAGGTGTCAGAGGCTGGGAGGCTTTGTTGGGAGGCAGTGGTGTGGGTCTGTGAGCCTATGAAGCCCTGCTGCTAGAACACACTGGATGACAGTTGGAGATGCCCTCTTTGGAAATGAGGCAATAGCTGAAGAGCTGTTTTGGCTCTGTGACATTGACAACAGAGCCTTGCTTTTCTTAAACTTCCAGAGGCTCCCTCTCTCATATTCTTTAGAAAAATATAAGAAAAGCATTGATGTAAGGTCAGCTTGGCTGTTCAGTTCATATCACTGCCAGGATCAAATTCTTTTGAAAGGTAAGCACACAAGTCTATGGTGCACTTAGGCATCTTAAGAACTGTGCTGTTGCTTGGACCACCAAAACAGCAGAGCAGTGCAACAAAATCTCTGCATGAAAAGACTCAACAGAAATGAATGTCAATGATTTAATTGTGTGGTTTATATTACACAAGACTAAGAAATTAGGCTAAAATAATTTGGCAAGCAGCTTCCCCTATTAGAAAAAAAAAGTCAAGCAGACTTTGCACAAATAGGAAAGGGAAAATAAAAATAAAGTTTGAAACTTCTTTTCCATGTGTTTCGTGTTGTTTAACATTACATTTCCCATAGTTACTGAAGCTTACCATTTCTGTTGCAGCATGGAGGATGAAAGGTCAAATCTGCTGTAATCAAACTTTTTTTTTTTACAAGATAATGTTTATGAAAGATGGAAATTATTCAACGATCATGTGTCACCTCAGTACAGTTTTTTGAGATTACCAGTAATAACAGTTTTTACTTTATTACTGGATGGGGACCTGCATTAGCCATATTATCTATTCTTTTATAAGGAAGAATATATATTTTTTATATATTCTTTTAATAATTGCTAATTTTTCAGTAGTTATCATTTTGGTACACTGAGTCCTTTGTATGAAAACCAAATACATGTGAAAGGACTGAAACAAGATATTTATGTTTCAGTGGTTGGTGGTATCTGTTAGCAGTTAATGTATCAGTGATAATGCTGGAAACTTGGGAGAGAAGCATACTTAAAAAAAATAACAGGGAAAATGAAAAAAAAAAGAAGAAACCACTAAGAAAAGATGTATCCGTATCTATCCATCTCTAATGGCAATGCTGTGGCTTTTTAAACAAGAAACTTTTTTTCTACTTCAGTTGTATGAATTGCTAAGCTCGAGTAGTGCAGCAAAGTGAAGAGGCTCTTTAATAACCCAGGAGAGCAGCTGAGTCTGGTTTGCTGGGAAAAAATACAATAGTGCTGCCTTCTCACTAAAGAACATGCAGAGGGGTCCAGCTGAGAAAAGAGTGCAAAGGAGAGCAGCTTGCTCAAGACAGAGAGGCTACCAGAACACATGAGAATCCCAAGAGCTTTCCTTAACCTGAAGAAGCAAAAAGTTTCATCCAAAGAAGGGTTCCCAGTTTCTTTGTTTAATTACATGGTGCTGTCACTGTTCTCTTAGCATTCCTAAAATAAGCCAGCTTGAGAGAGTGAACCACACTGTTGTAGTATTTTATTTTGCCTGACCTAGAAAAGAGGGAAACAACTCATTTACTTCCATTCCTGACCAAAACAAAAACAACACCCTGTGCCCCCAAAACCATTAGACAAACTGGATTATTTTCTTGTAATAAGTTGTCAAAATACACTATACTTTTTCTCTAATACTTGTAGATATGCATATGGCAGTGAAAGGCTTCACAGGGATATTCTGCAGGTACCATTATGGGTTCAGGAAGATCAGTAGAAGGCCAAAGTGGCTTTGAGGAGATGGTGACCATCTTCCTGAGATAGCAAGCCCTGAAGAGAAGGTACATGTCTTCTTCCTTCAGGTGGTGATCCATAAGGGAGAAAGGTGCAGTTGCTTCCAAACCTTGAATTCTTAGAGTTTGCAAGTTTTGATTTTTCTGCTTTCTTCCTTGGAAGGTGTTCAGATCTGCAGAGATTTGTTAGCTCACTTGTAGTTTAATTTCATTATTGCTGGTAGAGGTATTAGAATATACTCTGCTGCAACTGACATTAAGTATATAGCATATTGCAAGCTATATTTGTTGACATATTTAAGCATTCTCACTTTTTATTCCCAGAAAAAGCAACTCTGGATACAGAAGCCAACTTGCAGAGCAAGTCACCTCTTAAGAGGTGAAAAGATATTCCCCATACTATATGTTTATGGGGAAGATTTCTCTAGAAGAGGACTAAGGGTGATAATTGCTAGCTTCTCTCCCTTAGTTTCCACTTATACAACATTCATCCATCAGGAAAGCTCGAAGAGTTAGAGCTATCAAATGTTTTTTTCTTGATTCTAGGAACTATACGATTCACTAAGGTATATAGTTTTGTTTTTCAGTGGGTTGTTTGTTGGGTTTTTTTTATTTAATTACCAGCTAACTTTTGAGGGGAAGAAGAAAGTCCACATCAATCCAAATTCTGTTGTGTAAGCATTAGCTAGAGTAAAACTTTGCAGGTATCCTTAATATTAGGCTCCTTCTATTTCACAGGTTGATGCCACCACGGTTCTCTTTGTATAAAGCACTTAGAAGTCTTTCATATTCTGCTCTTAAGACAGCAGTTGAGGATAATATACTGATGTAATTAAAATCATAGCTCTCTGCTCCGTTTGCTGTAGCACTCAGCTCCCTGGGTCACTCCTGTGAGGCATCTTCTGTTGTGCCAAGACAAAATCACACATACACCCTGTGGAGTGTACAGCTATCTGTTATTAATACAGTAATGGGCTGGGACTAACACACTGTTGGGTGGAGATTTTATGTTCCCTTTCTCTGGTGCTTTCCCACAATGAGTCTGTTCTGGACAAACAGTTTCCAGTCAGAAGTCAAAAAGTAAGATTTCATGGTGTGTTGGGATGGAATGATCCCCAGTTTTGTTGAGCTGCCATTTCCTCCAATGTTTTGATTTGGTTTTCTCCAAGGTTTTTAATCTTTGCCACAATGCTGCCTTGTGCTGAATCTTTGATCTTGCTATTTATTTAAGAATGGTTACTAAAGAGTCAACTTCCCCCTTTTATTTCTGTATTCTCTCTTTACCTATACTTCCCTGCCTTTGTGGCCTATGATCTCTTTTCCCCTTAGGCTAAGGTGAGAGCATGGTTCTAACATAATAAATATATTTAATTAAAACTGGCCCTTGTCACATATTTCCTCTACTTTCCATTGCATTAAAAAAAAAAAAAAAAAAGGCATTAGAAGTATTGCTTAGCCTCATTATGGATATGCAAACAGTGCTTGAACCTAAACAAAGCCTGATTTCCTAAATTATGTTTGGCAGCTGTGATATCAATGGGGTTTTGGTTATAAATTTTACATCATGACTGAAAATTAACTTAAAATTAGCACTAACAGGCTGTGTAAAACTAATAGATCTGTCATTAAATCAAATTATTATTTCAAAGCTATCTGGATTCAACATCCTTGACTGGTTTAGCACATGAAGTTTGTCAGTGCCCTGTGTAAAATGGTCATTCTACTCTCCAGGTGTGTGGTGTTGCTAGGTCATGGAACCATGTGTGTGGTAGTTTTCAGTTGTGAAATGCATTGGTTCAATGCCTTAAAATTTTCTCTCCCTTTGGGTTTCGTTGTCTTCTTGCTGTAAACTGTGGGAATATGATGCTATGATCAAAGAAGAAATTTCAGAAGTTTTAGCAGGAAAAAGGAAAAATCTTCCCCTCATGATTAGTGTTGTTTTTCCCAAAGATTAATCCTTATAACTGAAGAAAGAAAAAAAAAATTTTTACTAATACATACATACATTGTCATGTATGATTTTTGCATTGATTGTATTTTAATATCATAAAGGTAAAAAGTTGTTATGTGGATCCTAGAACCCTGCACTCAATTTAAAGAAGGGATGGCTAATTTCAATTCTGTCTTCTCAGGCCATAAATTTCACAGATTATGAGTGTGAATAACTGGAAATAATGTTCTCTTTTCTTGGTTTTAAATTCCACTGCTGTTCTTTTCTGTGTCATTCTTGCTCTTCTGAAAGGAAAAAAAGGAACACTGTCTGCCAAAGGAAATCTCTGTAATGCCTCACAGAGGAAACCTACCCACTTCTCTTATTCTTATGGTAAATAATCTGGGGGCTTTAAATCCATTTTTGGCATGCTGCTCTTTTCTGTTTACACTTTTATGAGTACCTTTGTGGCCACCTTCCTTAAAATGTGATTTTTCTGTTAAAAGCTTAAAAGCTTTTCAAAACACAACAGAATTCATTTGACTACTGGTTGTCTGTTTAGATATGAGATCTAGGACACTGTATGGTACTTATGGGGGGAGTTAGTTTTCCCTGAACGTTGTGCACAAGGAAAAGGTACATTTTGGTGTTAATTTCAGCAACTTTCTGTAAGCTTTTCACTCTTCAGTCTCTACCTTTTCCTGCATAACATTTAAGAGCATCCCAAAAACTCTCGTACCTTAAAAAAGGGGTATTTTAAACTTTGTCCATTATGCTCATATCCTTCTTTGGTCTGAAAGTCTCATAAATCTTAGCTTTAAAGAGAGGAGCCTAGAAACATGATGGTGTTTTGCAGGATGATGATGATCAGGGAGATGTTCTTTTATTTAAAAAATATTAAAAATTTATTAAAAAAAAAAAATAATTCCCAAATTGCTCTTTCCTTTGCTGGTCATCCATATACAAAATAGTTATTATGAAAAGCCTATCCTAAAGGCACACTGCTACTCACGTTTGTCAGTTCTGAGTTCTTCATTCAAGTCACCCCTCAGTCTACTCTGAAGTTTGTGTAATTTTAGTCTACACTGTGATCTCCCACATGGAAGTGTTTAAGTATCAAAAGTTTTATAAACATGCTGGTTTGACTCCCCAGAAATCCAAAGAAGAAACATGATGATGTGACCAGTTCCAATTCTGGTTTTCTTTGTGCTGTACCACAAAATGTCTATTGGTTTCTGTGCTAAATATTTCATAGTCTTGTTAAACTAATCTGGAATTCATGATAAGAAATGGATGTTACGTTACAGGCTTTATATATTCAAAAATATCTGTGGTTTGGTGCTTTGTCTTCATTTGTGATTTCGTCCCTTTTTTCCTTCAGCTCAGACACATGAATAAATACTTCTCTAATCTATTAGTTTACTATGCTAGAGTCTCTCAGCTTGTTTCTTATCTTCTCCCTGTAGAAAGGTGAATTTTTGTGAACCCTTGGCTCCCTGCTAGGAGTTGTTTACAACTAATGTCTTCCCAAGCCATATTTTCCTTTTGATGGGTATTGGAAGGAGACTCTATTTTTATTTTTTAAGACCACTTTACTTTCTTCCACAGTTTCTCAGAGGATATTTCTCTTTCTTTCTCACTTTCTCCTCAACATTTTAAATATTTCTTCCATGGCAGTACTTTACCCAAGATTTTCTCAAAATAAGAATGTTGCTTTTAAATACTCTCCAAATTGCTACTCAAAACCTGCAAAATGGGATCTCTTTGATAATTTTCTTACTGAGTTTTTTTGCTTGTTTGGTTTTTTCCCCTTTTCTAGGGAGATGCTATATTTGTTTAAGTTTGAAAGAGTGTATTTTCCTGACAAGATGCTGTTTTTGTTCATAGACCTGGGGAAGACTCAGTTGCTATCCAAGCAAATAAAGATGCCTTGGTCTAGTTGAGTCAGGTTCAGGTTTTGAACTGGCCACCATCAGGTGCAGGCTTGCAGAAGAAATGTATTGGGGATGTAGCTCAGGATAAAGTTTCTATTGAGTATTTATGCATTAATCATAGATGATTCTTTATCACTGGTGATCACTTCATACCACAGCTCTAGACAGCCTAGAGGTCTATGTACTTTCTATTATTCTGGGTGTATTTCACAGTCTAAATAGTAAGGCATACTAAATTGTTAAATCTGTTACACTTGTCCTTTCTTTCCTTGTAGCCTTATAAAATGCAAACACCTGACTTCTCTCTCTCTCTCTGGATGGTAGTTCTGGGTCAACTGAGCTAACAAGGGCAAAACTGAGCACCTTTAGTTTGTTAATTAGAATGGACAATTTTTACAAACTGCTTGCTTTTAACTCTTCCCGTTTTCTTCCTTTAAAAACTCCTGTAATAATAATGATGCCTTCATCTGATGTTTACAGTTATTTGGGGAAATTTATTTTTTTTTAAATAGTTTTTGTTGGGCATTCAGTGTCCCACTTTGAAGTAATGCAAAGCAGAAAAAATGGGGTGGCATAACAACCCCATTTGCCTAAATGCCTTTAATATCCAACAGTATCATGTTTAGTGATCTGAAATGATCATTGTTGGTGATGATCCTTATGGCTGCTGTTCAGTTTGAGGGTGTTGGATTAAGCTGCCAGACCAGGAAGGATTCTGAAGAGAGCACAGTATGGATTTCTGTAGAAAACAGTTCTAACAGAAAGTGGAAGAACTGATTCTTGTGTTCCTGATAATAAGAGAAGGCCAGGGGAATTAACCATGCGTTTTGGATGCCTAAACTAGATATCTAAAGCTAAGGGAATATTCTCCTTTTTGTCTTAATTTTCTCCTCTTTCCCCTTCTCCCTCATATGCTTAATTCATAATATGTTGATTTTGTGGATCATATATAGTGGCTTGTTAATTCAAGCATAGCTGGAAGCTTTTAGTGGTTATTTTTGGGCCATCTGGAACGTGAACTTCAATCTTCACAGGCTGTATTTAAAGAGGGCTGATGGACTCATTTCCCAAAGCTTAATTTGACAGAAGAGTGGTTTTATCTGTTATATCAATTAAAGTGGGGTCTATTTGTTATTAGTCAACAATATTGTTTGTGTAAAGTACTGTAACTATTAAACACATTATGTTGCCTACACAGTGGCCACTCTACCATAATCTCTCTCTTCAAACACACCTTTATTACTGTAAAACCTATTTCTTCTGCTCAGAGCATGCTAATTGGGAATATAACCATGTCTGAAACATAACTAGGAACTCAGCCCACAGACCTCTGATGAATGTGGAGGTTTAATTTAGAAGAACAGAAAACAGAATGGGGATGATGCTATCCTACCAGAATTGATGAAACCTTTTTTATTTTTTTAATATTTAACTACAAAGAAGGTCTTGTTCCTGCTTTTCTAAAACAATAAAATCATTGTGCCCAGTACATGTTCACTTATCATGGCAATCCACTCTTTTGAGAGAACAAGCATCTGATTGGTGCACTATGCTTCCCAAAATAATTTGCAAGAGATTTGTGTGGGCTATTCTTTAACATATCTTGTGTTATGAGGAATATTGTTTTCAAGGTATGTATATATTTTGGTGATTGGAAGCTTTCCACAAACACACTGTGAAGGGTTTTTTTGGTGTCAGTCCTACAGGATTGCTGAAGTAGGGACTTGAACTGAGCTTCCCAGTATTACAAAATGAGTAAGAAATAGTGTTGGGAACAGTAACATATCGTTTTTCTCATACTGTGTTTTTCCTGCACCTTAACAATGACTATTGATGACACCAGGTATAAAGGCTCCATGAGTGAGCAACATAGAAATTTTGTAATCAATTTATCTTAAAATCAAATTGGCTTGTTTACTTTAAACAGTTATTTGTTTGGAGTGTTGTCTTATCTCTACAAAACCACAACTGAGAAGGGAGCTGCAAACCCTATTCTTACTATGTCAACTTTCTTCTTTGCATTCACTTGTTTCCTCTGTATCATTTTACCCAAGTGGATATGTATTGTTCTATTATTTTTTCATATTATTTTCTTATTGTTACTTACTTGTACTCAAAAGATCTAATTATTTGAAGGACTAAGTTACTGACAAATGAAAATGATATGGTAATTCTGATGTTAACCTAATTGCTATTTCTGAACACTTTTTTCTTCAAGAAAATGAAGGCTGTATCAGGCTATGTTCCTCAGTTTTCATCTGGAAACTTATTTTCAGGCAGTCTTCCTGGCCTTGCCTCTCAAAGATTTTCAGGCAGTGAGGTACAAAGACTGTCACACACAGCACTGATAAAAGTGGGGAAGTGATAGCCCTATCTGAGGTGAAACGTGTGTTTGAGAGATAGGTAGTGCTCGTCCAGAGAACTCTGCCAGTCTACCTCTTGCGTGA
>JAOEGS010013645.1:0-29957 GCA_025447755.1 Corythornis vintsioides | reverse complement strand
GAAAATTTTTGCTTAATAGTGCTTGCTTCAAAAAGTCAGTTTTACCAGAAATATTATTGACAAAAAAAAAAAAATTAAAAAAAAAAGAAAAAAAATGATAAAAAAATATTTACAGATCTCAGAGAAACATTCACACCTTTGATAGGAAGACAAGCTACTATTCATACCCTGTGCATGGACCATAAACTTAAGACTATGTAATTCATTTAAAAAAACCAACAACCAAACAAAAACAAAACACATACAAAAAAAACCAAACACCAAAAACCACAAAACACCAAAAACCAACCAAC
The DNA here is from genome assembly GCA_025447755.1 of Corythornis vintsioides. NCBI lineage: Eukaryota > Metazoa > Chordata > Aves > Coraciiformes > Alcedinidae > Corythornis > Corythornis vintsioides. The sequence continues at coordinate 29,664 of JAOEGS010013645.1, read as the reverse complement.
CATAAAAAAAAAAAATCAAGAAAAAGACAATCCCAAACTCTCCAACATTTTGCACACCTATGTACTGCTACATAGCTAGGTTACTGACACAAGAAAGCAGTGAAGCCTTGAACTTCACTGAATCACTTAAAGCAAAACAACATCTAGAGAGGAGCACATGTTGATTGCCAGCCCCACCTCTACCAGGGCAGAGGGAGGAGTGTGTGGAGCAGCACTCCTCCAGAAATTAGCGGTGAGAATTGTACTGGGACAGCATTACTGGCACTGGCTCAGAGAGAAGGGAAAAGGTAAAGAATTTTTTTCTGAAATTAGTAACTGACAAAATCAGTCTCCTCTTTGAAAACCGGTACAGCAAAGGTCAGTACTTTGTTGATAATTCACTATATAGTGAAAATAACTACACACACAGTTATACTCACAAGCATTTCTACTTCAGTTACAGCAGAAACCATGTACTACAAATCACCTGTGCCTCTGCTACATAGCACTGCTTAAGTCTCCATGTGCTAAGGAAGAAGTCCTTCAATTTGCCATGTAAACATTTATCTTTATGAGACACTGAATTGAATTATCACAGCTCCCTATATTACATCTTCTCAATGGAAGAAAGAAAATAATCTGGTTCAATACCTCTTAGATACTATGTAAGTTCAAAAAGTTTGGCACTTCAGATGAAAACTGGGTATGCTGCCTTTAGAAATTTGGGGTGGGAAGGATGTTTGTCTTGTTTGTTTTAAGTAACATTAAAAACATCCACAAGCTACAAAGACTGATTTAAAACAACTCATACTTTACATATGGGTTACTGTGTATCCAAACATGAAGTATATTTAACTTTCTCTCAAGAAATATTCTGTAATCTATTTTTTAATATAAGTATTAATGTAGACACAGCATGTTTCCCAAACCTACAAGAGCCAAACCTTAGCCTCTCCTGTTGCCAGACAATAAAGGCTGTATAGAATATGACAGCAGGAATGAGGGAAGGTATTAGTTCTTTGGCAGACTAGGAATATAAATTTATGTAATCCACAGTCATTGCTTTCATACAGGACAGTATGCATCAACTGTGTTCTCGGAAATACTCATAAAGTTCTCAAGAAAGCAGTCAGCCCTTTGGGACAGAAATCAAAAAGGTTTTGCTTTGGTTTTACAGTATGCCTGAAACAATGGGATTTAGACCACCAGGGTGGCTTCTAGGACTCCCTGCACTATCTACCTCCCACACTAAGTTAGATAGGCAACCTACTCCTGATTAAAAAAAAATACCCCAAACAACTCCACCGAAACCAGCAGTAGATTTTGAAAACTAATAAATATTTACTCATAGTAAGTATATTTTTTATAAATATGTTAAGAAAAGATAACAAGAATGGAAGAAATCCTTCCAATGAAACTTAGAAAGGCTGCAATATAAATCAGAGTCAGACTTACCAATGCTGGACAATAAGGATTGTTACATCTACTCAGGACTTGCAGTAAATGCAAAAGGCTAACAATAAACACAGACAAATCTCAAAGCAAACAATTTCTTATACCAACAGGAACACATTCTAGGATTCCTGGAAATTCAGGAAGCCTGCAGTTGTAAGTGGAAATAACCATTTCAAGGATTCCTTGCAACAAAGAACAAGAGGTGATCTCCTTTGTTGAAGATGTTCCTTTATGCTGCAGGAAAACATAGTCTACAAGGCAACTAAGACATTACTATTTATTAATACTAACAAATATATGTTTTATTAATCAATACATATTTATTAATTACAATTCTTAAATAGTAAGAGTAGAAAAAATAGAAGTAGGAATATATACAGATAATATATACATTATTTAATGTACAAGAAAGCATAGGGAAAATTAATTCACTTTTTAAAACAAGCCTAGGTAGTAACACTTAAAAGCCTGAAAGCACATGAGCGTTTTTCAAAAGCTCTGATTAGGAATAAAAACCACATCCATTCTGCACTGTGCCTTCCACCGCATACTCTTAAGTATTTCTATTACTACAGAACCTACACAAATATGAAACATGAAAAAATTCCATGGCTACAGATACTCTACAAAGTAAGGCTTTCATCTCCACAAAAGCCTGCAACCTACAGTAAGCACTGCTATAAAACACACATATCTGCCAACTTATGCCATTGGCAGACAGTAGGAGCTGCTGCTATTTTAAGAGAGAACGGGCAAACAAAGAGTGCATCATGGGATTAGCATATTACTAGACAGACAAGGACTAGAAACCCTCTCCTGCAATCTACCTCTGCCCACAGAGTGCACATTACTGAAGGGGGTTATAATAGGAATTGATGACTTTATCACAACCTACACCATAGCTCTTGGTTACTCACTACTAGTAGTAGCAATGAGCAGTGTCTGGCAATAAAAAGGACCAGGATTTAGACAGACAGGTACAGCTGGCATTGTAAAAAGGAACAAGAAGGTATATGTCAAACCAAGAGAGCTTTCTCCAGCCAACAAGACATCTAACAAGTGGGTGCTTAGAATTCATTACAAGAACTATATTTAACCCAGAATTTACAGCTAAAGAAGGGAGAAAACAACACCTTAAGTCACTTTGCCTTCTTATTCCACGTTCCTCCTGCCTGTGAAGGATGACTAACCATTCCCACAAATTTGTCCTCTTATGTCTGTACAATCAATCTTTCCTGAATCCTGAGCATGTCCAAATCCTTCTCATGCCCAAGCAATGGGGAGAAATTGACATAGCGTTGTTAATCATACCTTTAATTTCTAATTTTCTTTCTAGTTATCTTTTGCAAGGAAATTGTTTGGTTTAATACTCATATTTCAGTCATAGTTACACATTGCTTAACTTCAACTAACAAAAATTCTAGAAGAGTGAATCAGTGCTTGAATCAGTGTTGGACCTACTGGAAAGAGCTTTTGATCACATAAATTATCCCTTTAAATTAACGGGTTATGATTTTTGCATATAATATACATGTAATAGAACAGAAAGTTATTTTATGAGCCTTCCACAAGCTGTTGAAAAAAAAACTTTCCTTGAAAATTTTCAGGTTTCCTGAAAAGAAACCAAAGGTATTTTTAGATGAAAGAACCAAAAACTTCTCTGGTTTAGATTCCAGAAAACTAAATCACTGCCAAACAGTCCTCATATTGGTGATGGCAACAAAAACACACCAAGCAATGTGGATAAAATGACAGCATAGACGCAATATTACATACAAATTCACATGACTAGTCAAAGGTATTTGCCTTCACATTTTTAAGACAACAGCAGCAAAGTTCTCGAACACTACATTAGAATAAAATGTTATACTTGGCCACTTGTGAAACTTGTTTTGAGGTCTGTACAGGCAACATGCCTCCAAACTAAGCTAGTATTCAGCCAATTAGGAAAAAAAAAAAAGGAAAGTGTGACTAAAGATTTGTAGATGTATCTAGAAAGGTATGTGTCTTCTCTGAACTACAGTATCAACTATACTTGACCAACAAAAACCACAAAACCAGACCATTCTTACAAAAATATTAATCCAATGGATTAAGAGAAAAAATAAGCAATATCAAGTTTCTGCCCACGACTTGTTTAATATTGCTATTCAAAAGAACTGAAATACTAGAAGAACTGTGTAGGTTTATAATATGAAAAGTGTTCCTTTTATGTAGTATGTACAAAAGCTAGTACTGTACATGAAAATACCTGAACAACCTGGAATGTCTTAAATTCTTTTTAACCCAAAGTTAATAAAAGTTTACTTGCACAGTAAGCCCCAGCTATCCAAAATGCATGAAGGCCAATGAACATGAAAAGTTCATGTCTTTTTCCTGTGAGCAGCCTGATGCACATACAACTATTCTCCTTGGGCTTCAGCCCATGGGGTGCTGAACATTTTGGTCCTGACCCAATAATGCACTTAAATTATTAAATCTTTCAACAACTAGCACTAGACAGACTGGAGTTTCTTAATCCACTTGTGCTTTATGCCAGTACACAGTCTAGCCCCAGTTCTTGTACAAGTGACGAGAACAGACAAATCATTCTGTTCTCCTCAAGGAAGGACATTGCACCTAACCTCATCTAATGAAAAAATCTCATTGTAAGAGTTTATAGCATCCTGAAATATTCAAAATGTTATAGAGATACAAACCCATTAAACAGAGGCCTCCTTCCTCTCTCTCAATATGGTGAAGTCTCTCATAATCAATCTAATAACTAATAACTAATCAATCTTCTGTTATTTTACATAGACATGTCCAACTCCACTTTATAAGGTCTCTCATATCTTTTCTATCACTTAATGCTTTGGAAGAAAAAAATAAAAAAAAAAGGCCAATTCCGACTTTGGTGTTCTGCTTCAGTTTCTTCCTATACTCTAAAGGCTAGCAGGCTCAATCTGACATGAAATTCACACCTGATAAGAAAACATCAAGAATCTACTGTGTAAATTCTGTCTCAAGAAAGAATCTGTCTTAAATACACCTGATCATATCACTATCAACAAATTACCATATACCTGTACAAACTGCATCTAATGAATGAATGACAGAGATAAATAAAATTGCAGATGCAAACTATACCTCAATCCTAGTGAAGCCCTTTCATGCCAAGAAAACACTAGAAGGTTGAAATGAGAGTCTGAATCATTAAGATCAAAACAGCTCAAAGCAAAAGGCAAATGTTATTTACATGTGCCCAAAGGTATGTACTAGCTTTCTGATTTTACTGTGTTATGAAAACTGCTCCTGAACCCCCTCAAGTTTAACCAGAACTGCTAAGTTAAAAGGAAAACAGTAATTAAAAACATACACCAAAAACATCTATGTATGCTGCTGAAGTTATTCATATATCAAATATATGCAAATATCAAAGCAGGAAATACAGCTAGAAAAAGAAACAAAGAAACAAAACCAATCAAACAGCAACAAAAAACAAAAACAAACCAAAAACCAAACAGAAAAGACCAAAAACCACCCGAACAAAGACTAAAGAGAGTGAGATGCATTTAAGATAGGTATTTAAGGTTTCTCCCATACCTACAAGAAAATCACAGAACTAAGTAATGTCTCAGTTCTCACTGATATTCTTTCCTTGTTTTAGGCCACACCAAAAACATTGGTTTCATTTTATAGTTACTTGGCAGTCTTCTAACCAAGAATTACCATGGCAACATAGTATTCTAAATGTTAATTTTTGGTGCTACTTGGCAACAGAGAGTTTTAAAATTCAAACCACCTGCAGCTGGATCACACATAGCCAGAACTAACAATAGTGCATAATCTTTTGAGTGAATAATCTAAGTGAAAAAATGTTTCTGGAACTTAATTGCAAATATTTCTCTCTTTTCTCTGGAATGTCAGTTCAAAAGATCTAACAATTCCTAGGAAAAAGTACAAATTGCCAGGACCATTTTTTTCTTTTTTAGAAATAAAAGAGAATCACTATATTACAGTATATATTTTATATATGTCAACATATCTGCATATGAAGCTGTCTAAGAGTTATTACAGATTCATTTATGGCATTATAAACATACATTTAAGTAGGGGGGTAAAAGCTGAAGAACAATATAAACGCACATATGTGCAGTATCAGAGTTCAACTGTTCAGTTCCAGGGCAGTTTTACACAAATATATATTCACAGTTTGGGTTTTCAGCCAGATCGATCTGATAAACTGCTTCCCCTTATTATCACATGAATACCTGCAATTTTGAAGTCTAAAGAGCAAGTTCAGTATACACAGGAGACAGACATGGGCTGCAACAAATCAAGAGTATGATGAATAAGCTATGCCTCTATTTAATACAAGGATCAAATCCCAGCATAAGGGTGCTAAGGAACACACTGTTTCTTCAGCTAGTGTCTGTACCATATCAATGCAGCATTAATCTTGCTTTGCCAACTTCAGCTACAAGAAAACAGGTTCAAACCAAGTGGACTGATTTATATCACAATACATCTAACAAAATGTAGATGGTGAAACATGAGGCAATGTTTTCTGGATTAAAATATAGCACCTTGCTCCCCAGAGGAGGCAAAAGCACTATCACTATCTGGAGGCACCCACAAATCGGAACACCTGAAGCATCTCAGGCCTCTGGTCACTCACCCTGCCAGATTCCTGAGGGAGATTTCTAAAGATTAATAGGAAAAAATGAAACACTGCCCTTTTGGGCAGGTTTCCACCTTTCTTGTGAGAAAAGTAATGCACACACTCCTTCCGAGGTAGTGTCAAAGCCATCCTCCACAGCCCGTCTACACTGCTTTCTTTGTGCTTTCGCAACTCAAGCACTGAAATATATATTTATTTTTTTTCAATGTAGCACCGCCTTTCTGATGGCACAGAGAACAGTTGTCATTTCTAGCATAGTTTCTCCTAGTGGAAACCACAATGAGTACTCAGACTGCTAACAAAAATCACTTTGATCTAAAGGTTTTGAAAACCAACTCCAAATATCTCTGACAGCTGGGAGGGAGCAAAGCTAGTCTACAATTACTTGCCCATTGCCAAAGACCAAAATTTACTGCTTCAAAGTCAGTGTCTCACTACATGGAGTCAGGTTCAATGTAGTACTTTAGAAAGTATTCAATCTCTGAAGTCCAAACCAAAGGATCATGAGCTGGCTAGACTTATGTCTAAACCCTAAATAAAGAGCAGTAGTTGTAAACGTCCAGATAAGAAATAATTATAATAAAGTATCCCAAACAAGCTATATTACATAAATTAGTGCATAAGTCATGACAAGGAATAAAAACTACACAAGTCTTACAAAACAGAGGACTATCCAAAGGTGATTTATAACCTTGTATTTAACTTATCAGCTCAACATGACTTTGCAAACTCCCAACTAGCACTCTGCTAAAAGTATTTCCAAGGAATGTTGCAGGGGGATGTGATCACGGCAGTCAACACAGTCAAGCTCAAATCAATGGATTTCTATGTTTACAATGTCTTAACTAAACCAGAGCTCTAGCAAGAAGGCATATGTGAATTTCATGCTCCCTTGTGCTTTGATTTCAAAAGAAGCCACTGATAGAAGCTACAGTAGTGATATAAGAATTATCAGTATGAACATATGTGAAAAATAGGGTGGAGAGAGTTTTTCCCCTTTATCTACTTAAATGGTGAACATTAAAAATGAAGATGAAAAAGAAAACACCGCTCCCATAGCAACATTATGAATCTCTGTATCACTTGCATAATCTGAAGATTAACACAATATCTTGACTACACTGTCTCACAATGTGTAATTTTTGCATTAATTATACAAATTGCAAACATTATCCAAACATGAAGAGTTGAACTGCCAGCATGAAAAGAAAACTGTGGCAAAACAGAGTATAACACCTTTCACAGAAAATGCAAAATATAACAACAGTGTTTCCAGTATTAAATTGAGGGGTGGTGTGATTGCTTTGGCTAGGGATTGTTGTTTTTATTTTTTCCTTTAAAGATGCACTTTCATGTTCCTACTTCAAGTAAGATAGACAACTTCCTGTAGAAACTGAACAGTTGCTAAAACAAGAGACAGTCAGAAGAGGTATACAGAATCACATTCCTGTTCTAAGGATATTGCAAAAATATGACTCAGATAAATGTATTGTTTTTAATAATTAACCTCCTTTTTACTAAAAATGAGCCTGTCGTAACCACTCACTTACTACAATTCACAAACCACTGTATCACCCTAACCACCAATGAGGAGCTAGAACTCTCTTCTGCCTGGTACCAGATCACCAAGCACTTTAAAAGCAAGTTAAATTCAGTCTGTAAAAGCCCCAAAACATCAAGGGATGTGTTTGTCTAGTAGAATGGAGATGAAAGACTCCTTCCTACATAAGCCACCAAATCCTCTGCATCACAATGATAAACTGAAGTACTTGAACAGATATCACTCCTCTTGCAAGAAAAGCAGCAGGAAAGCAACCACTTGGCAGCTCAACTGCAAGGACAAACCAGTGCATCAGATAATTTTCCAGTATTCTACCTCAGATTGTCTCAGTCATGTGGTATCAGCCACTTGAAAAAGTGGAAACACAGTGCTCTTTCCCTTATATTCTTCTCTACCTTTCCTTATTTACATATATTTCCACACAACACTTGACAAATATTCATAGAATCACAGACTGTTTTGTGTTGGCATGCACCTTTAAAGGTCATCCTCAGTGTAAAAAATGTCCTTCTGTCTAGTCTAAATGTACCCTCTTCTAGTTTAAAATCATTATTCCTTGTCCTGTTTCAGCAGACCTTGCTAAGAAGACTGTCCCCACCTTTCTTTTAAGCCCCTTTAAGTATTAAAAGGCCACAGTAAGGTGTCCCAGTCAGGGAAGATTCTTTGTGACTTGGTCTAGGTGATCCTGCTCTGGCAGGGAGGTTGGACTAGATGATCTTCTAGGTCCCTTCCAACCCCTAACATTCTGTGATTCTGTGATTCCTGGAGCATTCTCTTCCCCAGGCTTTAATCCTTTCTTCATAGCAGAGTTGTTCCAGCCCTCTGATTGCCTTTGTGACCATCCTCTGGAATCACTCAAACAGGTCTGTGTCTGTCCTGTGGTGAGGGAGGACTCCAGGAGTGGATGGCAGTACTCCACGTGGGCTGTCACCAGAGCATAAAGAGAGGGGCAGAATCACCTCCCTCAACCTGTTGTGGTCACGTTACCTTTGATGTAGCCCAGGATACAGTTGGCCTTCTGGGCTATAAGGGTATGTTGCCAGCTCATGTCCAGTTTTTCATCCACCAGTATACCCAAGTCCTTCTCTGCAGGGTTGCTTTCCATCCTTCATACCTCAGCCTTTATTGATTGATACCAGGAATTTGCTTGATCCATGTGCAGGACTTACACTTGGCTTTGTTGAACCTCATGAGGTTCAAAATAATGGGCTAGTAAATCGCATTTGGTTAGAAGTGCATTTTAAACATCCTCATACCATTCTTCTAGCCAACCAGTTGCTCCTTCCATCTTTTCAAGGTTAAGTTTTAAACCATAACAAAGTTGCTCAGCTCCAGCTGTTAAGACCAACCTGCTGCACCAGGGTACTACCTGGATGTGGAACAGAAAAATATAGGCAATGGCAGCTACATGTCAATTAGCCCTACAAGAATGCATGCTGCCCTTTCTTCATGCACTGGTAGAACTTCTCTCATATTATTCATGCATTCATATATTTTGTAAAACATCCAGTAAAAGCAATTATTTGCATTCAGAAATGTGGCACAGCTTATCATGGGCTTTAAGAGCAAACAGAATCAGCACCTGAGCTGACTCAAAGCTCAAAATGTAAATTCTGAAGACTGTCAGCCAATCTGATTCTTCTGCATATAATTTTGCTTTTTAAGTTTATTCAAACTTGTTAAGTACTGCATCAATTTGTGTAACTACTTTTATGTAACACTGATTTAATAATTACCTTTATTTACATGCTCTAAAAATGAAAGAAAACATATACTACCCTATTTTTGAAAAAAAATTGTTTTTGATAGTTCAAAAGTCCCTACTTCTTTGATTTTTTTAAAAAATTTTGCTTTTAAATTATTTTTTTTTTTTTTTTTTTTTTGCTGCTCAGTGTTTCCAACTGAGTTTAATTAATGATCATTCTTCCAAAGAGATGACAGTATTGGTCACCCAAGTCATCAGAGAAAAACCTCAGGAGTCCTAAAAGCCAGTATGTTACAACTTTTCTCAGCTAAGAGTGGAACATTAAAACTGTGTGTATTCTGGAATTAAATTTGTTAATCTGGTTTCTCAGGAAATTAGGTTTGTCAGCACATTGTTTGCCTGTCAGCATCCTTCCCCAGGAACCTTTGGGCTTACTAAACAGAAACCAAGTTTGACAAATCAGCACAGGCCAAAGCTCCTACACATTTTGTGAAAACTGGTAGCCAAGTAGGAGATAAGGACTAAAATTAGCTTAACTAACATTCAAGAAATATGCAAGCAAAATTGAAATGTTTTCTATTTTGGCAGACAATTAGCACAAGCATACTCAGTTGCCAACATATCTGGCTCTGAACCAGATCCAGAACACTAGTCAAGTATCATCATCCAAACAGGTGGGAAACATGGTCCATAACTCTAGTTACTCATTAGTGCTTAAAGAGAACAACTCCAAGTATAATACACTAAAAAAACTGTAGAGACAGAGGAAAAACTGGAGGACATTGGTATGAAATTTTAAGGGTATTGTACTCAAAACTGTAAGATGCCAGGCATCGTTAGTCCTGCAACTTGAACATAAAATAGATTTTATTTTTACCACATTCTTTGGATTGGTGCTTTTAATCTGGGGATTGAAGCTTCAAGATAAATTAGAACACTGACAGCTTGCTGAACTGGATAGAAGAAAGGAAGGTACTTCTGTGCCAGATGCTTAATGTAAAAAGAGACATTTTTATAGTTACTTCATTTCAGCTTGCAATAATTTCACATGCTAAGTCAAGGAAAGGATGGGAAGCCTGTGCAACATTATAGCAGCACAGTATTTGCCAAATATCTTCATATTACCAGAAAATGCAATGTTTTTGTGAACCTGTTATTTAATACCATATATTTTGCATTAAGACTCATCCACTTCAAAATTTCTATTCCAAAATCACTACATATTTGTTATCATGGAGGCATAAAGGAAAAACCACTTCAAGTTGATTTAACAAAAAAAACCAACCAAACAAAAAAACCCTCAGCATCCGCTGAAGAGTGATCAAGTTTGATAAGTACCTTTTACATAACTTATCTGATTCTGAGGGATGAAAAATTAACTAAATACTACAGTTTTTACATTGTCTATAAAGAATATGTATTACCTGGTTTTGTGAATACTGAAAATAAAAGTAACAGAACTTACTATGATAGAAAAATAACCCTTGTTTTAAAGTCTAAAATACTTTTCTTCTAACTTCTATGCAGTTATGTTTACCCTTGTCCATACATGTTAAGAAAAGGAGTTAGTACTGAGAAACTAAAAGGCAGGAAGGTCCTTTGGCTATGTGAAAACTCTCATTAAAAAAAGGGGAATGTCTTGAATATCAACCCCTACTGCTAACATGAAATTCACTATTAACTTTCATTAACTTAATATTGATAGAAGCAAACCATATGTCAAATTAAATCTTGCAACAATTAAAGCTAATTTTCATCATATGATTAAGTATCTCCAATACTGATGCATTTTGTAGGAGTAAGCACCTCTCCATGTATTACACTCTCCTCACAATCTGAAAGAATTTCCATCATATAAGTATACTTCTAAAAAACAATAAATTTTTCTCCTGTCTCTAACCTGTAACTCCCAAGAGTGTCTACTTTCTTGTCTGATGCTCAAATATGACATTCTAAAGTTCAGACAATAATAATAATAAAAAATCTGTATGAGGTTTAACAGCTTCAACTGGAGGAGGGCAAATTTAGACTAAAAATAAGGAAGAAGTTCTTCACTATGAGGGTGGTGAAGCCCTGGAACAGATTAGCTAGGAAGTTGTGGATGCTCTATACCTGGATGTGTTCAAGTCCAGGTTGGATGGGGTTTTGAGCAACCTGCTCTAGTGAGGTGTCCCTGTTGATGGCAGGAGGGTTGGAACTAGATGATCCCTTTCACCCCAAACCATTCTTTGATTCTATACATCATCATAACATTGTAACAAAAGTTATGATGGAGTTAAGTAGAGGTGTGTCAAGGAATGAAGGTATAAGGCAAGCAAGGAATGATGCCTAATCCAATAAAATAATAAAATAAAAGTTACAGAGAGGTAAATTCAGAGGGCAGGGATAAGAAGGAAAAAAATAACAGGCACTCTCTTTCAATGCCTGGAAAAAAAAAAAAAGAGACCAAGAAAAGAGGGAAAGATAAGACGTATATGTAGTTTTAAAACTTCCAAAATATTTGATACCTTTTCATACCTTCTTAGAAAAATCCTAACTTATTTTAAAAATGCTAACGAAAGCAGATTTCAGAGTTCTGACGGATTACAAGGTCTAGCATAAGGTTTTTTTCATGTGTCCTATGCTGCCCCTGATCATGAAATGTCAGTGAGTCCTGTTCAAACCTTAGATATTCCAGTGGCTGGTAAAAAACAGGGCTTCATGGACTATGCTGGTGTAAGGGAAATTCAGATTTGCATCACAGATTTTTCTGATTTACTCAAGATTAATATTCGGCCTATGTTGAAGACTACTAAAATCACCAGAATGTGAGGTGAGTGTCTGTTGGCTTCAAACATACTCTGGTATTACTGTGCCAGACACTGAAACAGTATACCACTTCCCACAGAAAAAATGCTCTTCCATTAAGGTTATTTCTGCTACCACATTTTTATGACTTTTCTTTTTTTTTTTTTTTTTTTTTGGTGGGAACTTTGTCTCTCACACAGCAGTTACAGATTAGGCAAAAATCTTTGAACATGAGGTATTGTCTCAGCACTACCACTACTTTTCAGTCTTTTTGGAAGGACAGTAAGATTTCTTTCTAGTGAAACGGAGAATTACCTTGCTACACCAGTTAAGCGTTTTTTATTACCCAAGAACAGTTTAAAAAACCCATCAATTTCATGATGAGAATTTTGCATAAACACAAACATATGGGAAAGTTAGTGTTTGAAAAAATAAAATAAAATAGAAAAATATAAAAATCTCCATTCTTCTGGGAAGTTTCTTCATGACATAAAACAGAAACCGGGGAAAAGAACAATTATGAAAAGTAGAAGGAATGAAGAGCTTAAAATATCCCTTCCAGATGTCTGACAAACACTATTCTTTTGTTTAAAAACTATACCTTCATGTAATTACTTCTCTGCCAGGCAGTTGCCAAGGTACTATATAAATAACAGGTTGTGCAACTATCCCAGTATTAATTACTAACAAATCAGAGGAGCACTCAAAGGTTCCTGAAAAATCTTCTTTGTTGAAACAGAACAAGTGCTTTCACATTACCCATCTATTTCATATATGGTATATTTACTGTCCCGCACTCCCACATCAAGTGCTGGTTCTGCCAGGGGACTCACTTCTGAAGCTTGCTACTTTCTTCTTCAGCGTCCACCTTTTCCATACCAAATATATGGATTTCTACCATAAAAGCTCTCCTCATTCCTCATCCTATTTTCAACATAGCTCATTAACCAGCCATCATTTTGACTGCTGCAATATTTAGAGGATTACCAGCTATCTCTCCCCTTTCTTCTAGTCATTCTCATTACTTCTGAACTGTTCCATGAGCAAGCAATCACCTTAACTGCCCTTTTCCTTTGTACCATCTGGAATTCCTATCTTATCATGAAACTAAGTGTAACTTATGCTTTCCTACTCCTATGCTACTTATTTCCTTTGCAGCAGTCCTCCAGTGTTTTTTGCCTCTGGATTAAATCCTTACTCATTCATTTGAACCAGCTGCTGTTCAAAACAGTTTTTACCAGCCTCTCATGCACAGTCTCTATGCACTCATGCACCCTTCCTATATTAGCATATCTGTACATGACCTCAAACTTTTCCTAATGCACTCCTATAAAACAACAAAGACGAACCAGAAGCATTTAGGTTAGAAAAGACTCTTCAGATCATTAAGTCCAACTGTTCACCTAACACCACCAAGCCCATCACTAAAACATGGCCCCAAGTGCCACATCCACAGGTCTTTTAAATACCCTCAGGAATAGCGAGCGACTCAACCACTTCCCTGGGCAGCCTGTTCCAGTGCCCCACAAGCCTTTCAGTCATTAAGTTTTTCCTAATACCCAATCTGAATCTCTCCTGGAACATTTCTTCTCCTCTTACTGCTTCAGCTTGGGAGAATGGACCTGACACACAGGTGGCTACAACCCCTTTCCAAGTAGCTGCAGGTCTCTCCTGAACCACCTTTTCTCCAGGCTAGACAACTCCAGGTGTCTCAGCTGCTCGTCAGAAGACTTGTTCTCTAGACCCTTCACCAGCTCTGTTGCTCTTCTTTGGCCATGCTCCAGCACCTCAATGTCTTCTTGTGGTGAGGGGCCCAAAGCTGAACACAGTATTGGATGTGTGGTATCATCAGTGCTGCGTACAGGGGGACAGTCACTTCCCTAGTTCTGCTGGCCACACTATTTCTGATACAAGCCAGGATTTAATTGTCCTTCTTGGCCAAGAGGGCATTCTGCTGGCTCATATTCAGCTGGCTGACAGACAACAGTCACAAGCATTTTTCTTCCAGCAGCTTTCCAGCCACTTCTCCCCAAGCCTGCAGCATTGCCTGAGGTTGTTGTTACAAAAATGCAGCAGTTGGCCTTGTTGAACCTCACACAGCTGGTCTCAGTCCAGCCTGTCCAGATCCTCTGAAGAGCCTTCCTATCCTCAAGCAGGTCAACACTCCCTTCCAGCTCGATGTGATCTGCAAACTTTCTGAGGGTGCACTCAGATGCCTTCATTTAGCTCATTCGTAAAGAACCAAACTGTCCCCAGTACAGAGCCCTGGGAAACATCACTTGTGACGGGCCATCAACTGTATTTATTCTCTATAAAGAGATGTGATGGGATAGATCACACAACTGTAATTTGGTAATGAAAGACAGTGTACTTTTTAAGAAAAATAGACTGGCAAGTTGAGGTGGTGGATTTGATCTCTATGTAAGTAACAAACTAGAATTCATTAAGATGAACCCATGAACTAGAATACAGATGATGAGCACGTCGAAAGCATATGGGTAAGAATTAAGGGACATGTGAAGATGGGTGATACCAACCACCAAACCAGGACAAAGCTGCCAATGAGGCCTTCTACAGGCAGCTGGAAGTAGCCTCAAGATCACATGCCCTGGTACAACTAATATCACCCTGATATTAGTTGGAAAGATCACACAGCTGGACACAAGCAGTCCAAAGGGTTCCTGCGGTGCACTGCTGACAACTTTCTGCTGCAGTTGGTTAACAAACAAGGAGAGGTGCCACACTTGATCTTGTATTAACAAACAAAAAAGGCCTGGTTGCAAATGTTATAGTTGGGGATTATCTTGGCTGCAGGGACCATGACATGTTAAGAGTTTAGTATCATTAGGGAAAGAAGCAGAATACTACGTAAAATTTCTGCTTTGGACCTTAAGAGGCTTAACATTGCCCTCTTCAAAAATCCTGTGGACTAGGGCCCTAGAAGGTAGGGGCCCTAAAGAGCTGGTTAATATTCAAACATTACCTCCTTAAGGGACATGTATTCCCTTTAAAAAAACAAACCAAACAAACAAAAAAACCCCAAAACAACCAGGGGAAAAAAAAAAAAAAAAAAAAAAAAAAAGAGGCAGCAGGAAACCAGCATGGCTAAACAGGGAGCTCCTGAAAAAACTCAAATGCAAAGTAAGGTTTACAATATGTGGAGAAAGGCTCTGGTTAATTGGAAGGATTACAGAAATGCCAGGGTATGTAGAGACTCAATAATAAAGGCTAAAACTCTCTTGAAACTTACTCTTGCCACAGAGGTGAAAGAAAACAAGAAGAGCTTTTTCAAATACATCAGTGAGAAAAGGAAGAGTAGGGAGAAAGTAGGGACACTGTTAAATAAGGTGGGAGATATGGTAACAGAGGATGCAGAGATGGCAGAGCTGCTGAATGCTTTCTTTGCCTCAGTCTTTACTCCCCAAGCCAACCCCAGAAACCCCAGTCACTGGAATTAAGAGAGCAGAACTGGGGAGAGGAAGACACTCCACTAGTCAGTCAGGATAAGGTTAGAGATCACTTGGATAAATTAAACACACACAAATCCATGGGACCCGATGGGGTGCATCCACCTGTGCTGAAAGAGCTGCTGAAACTGTTGCTGAGCCACTCTCCATCATTTTTGAAAAATCGTGGAGAACAGGAGAGAATGACTGAGGACTGGGAGAAAGTCAATGTCACTCCAGTCTTCAAAAATGGCAAGAGGAAAGACCCAGGCAATTACAAACCCGTCAGACTCGCCTCCAACACTCAAAAGATGATGGAGCAGCTCATTCTGGAGGTCATCTCTAAACACATGTGAAAAAAAGGTTTTTCAGGAGTAGACAACATGGATTTACCAAAGGGAAATCCTGCTTCACTGACATCCTTCTATGAAGCCATGACCAAGTAGACAGATGAAAGGAGAGCAGCAGATGTCATTTACCTTGACGTGAGTAAGGCTTTTGATACTGTCTCCCTTAACAAACTTGTAGAAATACTCAAGAAATGTGGCAGAGACAATTGGTCTGTGAGGTGGATTAAAATCTGACTCAACAACAAGAGTTCAGAAGGTTGTGATCAGCAGCACAGAGTCAAGCTGGAGGCCTGTGGCCAGGGTGTTCCCCAGAGATCAGTACTGGGTTGAGTTTTGTTGAGTATCTTCATCAACGACCTGGACAAAGGGATAGAGAGCACCCTCAGCAAGTTTGCTGATGACACCAAACTGGGAGGGGGCGGCTGACACAGCAGCAGGCTGTGCTGCCATCCAGAATGACCTGGACACGTTGGAGAGCTGGGCAAAGGTGAACTTCACGAGGTTCAGCAAGGACAAGTGTAGAGTCCTTCATTTGTGGAGGAACAGCACCAGGCATCAGTATAGGTTAGGGCAGCACCATAGAGAAAGACCCTGCAGTCCTAGTGGATGGCAAGTTCTCCATGGGACAGCAACGTACCCTTGTGACCAGAAAGGCCAATGGCAACCTGTGATGCATTAAGAAAACTGTGTTCAGCAGGTGTAGGAAGGTTCTCTTCCGCCTCTACTCTGCCCTGGTGAGACTACACCTGGAATACTATGTCCAGTTTTGAGTTCCTCAATTTAAGAGAAACAGGGACTACTGGAAAGAGTCCAGTGGAGAGCTACAAGGATGATTAAGGGACCCAAACATCTCCCCTGTGAAGAAAGACTGAGGCAACTGGAGCTGTCTAGTCTTGAGAAGACTAGGAGGGGACCTTATTAATATCTACAACAATCTGAAAGGTGGGTGTCAAATGGAAGGAGGCAACATCTTCTCTGTACTTACCAGCAATAGGACAAGGAACAATGGATATAAACTTAACCACAGAAGGTTCCACCTCAACATGAGAAGGAAATTCTTTACTCTAAGGGTGACAGAGCCTGGAACAGGCTGCCCAGAGAGGTTGTGGAATGTCCTTCTCTAGAGGCTTTCAAAACCTGTTTGGATGCAACCTGTGTAACATGGCCTGCGTGATTCTGCTTAGGCAAGAGGGTTTGGACTCAATGATCTCTAGAGGTTTCTTGCAACCCCGAACATTTTATGATTCTAATCACCACTACTCTCTTAGCCTGGCCACCCTTACAGTTTCTTACCCCATGAAGAGTACACCCATCCAAGCCACGAACAGTCAGTATGTGAGAAATGGTGTCCAAGCCTTCACTAAAGTCCAGATAGAAAACATCAACAGCCTTTCTCTCATTCATTAAGCAGGTCATCTTGTCATATAAGGAGATCTGGCTAGTCAAGCAGGATATGCCTCTTACAAACTCAGGCTTACTTCCACTTACATCACAAGTTCTCTAAGAGCCATTATACTACTAATACTCTGCTGGATCCAATTTTGACCTGTTAAGACAAAAATTACAGAACAGAAAGCCATGTGATTATAGAACAGAAAATACACTAGAATAAAAATGAACAAAACAGTAGCATTCTGGAAAAATTAACTGATTTACATACTAAATACATTGTTTTGAACATATGTATATGCAAATACACACTTCACATAGTATTCAATGCCATATGAATAAGCCATGTATCACTGTGACCCATATATGCAACAGTAATATTAATTTTTTTCATATAAAATCAGTACAATACTTTAAAATCCCTTTCTCATAATGATTTAAAGGACAATCTAGAAAGTCACTGAATTTACCAGCTGGCCACGTCTGTGCTGAAAACCCTAAAATATTTTACTTTAATTGTTCTTCACTACTGACCTCCATAGCCTAAGACAAACTGAAAGGAATTTTATCACTGACATACTAATTGGCAATTTGCAACAAATTCACAATTGATTACTATTCTCCTTCTAGGATGGTCCTGCCTCTCAAACCTTGAAATTCTATTAGAAAAAAAGCTAACAATACCCCTTCCACTTTACACCCATTCCAGACTTGCTTCCCTCTTCATCTGGCAGAAAGTTTCAATGGCAATGCAAAGGTTCTAGAAAGATGCCTGCAGTGAGAGCAGTGAGCAACCAAATACATTTAATGCAATAAAACATGTTTTAAAAACTTTTCTGCATGCACATATACCCATATACCAATTACATGATAAAAGACTATGCTCTGTACTGCATTTAACTCATAGTTCCTTTAAAATAAAAGTTGCAAAGTTTCTCATGACCGTGTTTGCATGTTTTTTTCATTATTGTACATTACCACACTAAGGAACCACAGATGTTTTGTTTTATGACAGCATCTTACTAGTCTACGTGGCCTACCACACACACTTTGTATAAACCACTTGAGCAAAGGAAAAGTTCTCAATTCTGTCCTGAAGTACAGTAGTTTGATAATGGCTGTATACAATACTGCCAGAGACAAAAAAAGATACAGTTTTCCATGTTTAATTGCTTCAGTAATCTGCTGAAACTAAATAGATCAGAATTTGTTGTTAATATTAGTATAACTGATGATGTGGCAACATCAGAAACTTTAGAAACAGCTGCTGGAATAGTTCCTAGGAAAGAAAAAAAAAAAAAAAAAAAAAAAAAAAAGCAGCCACAATTGCTCAGAATTCTATCTCAGAGTTTAAGTGAAAATTTCATAAGCGTTCAAAAGACCTTTTCCTTAGGACATTTACATGGCCTGCAAAAGAATGTTAGCAATTTAACACTTGAACTGTTTTAAGCAGAATTCAAGCCCAGCCTAGCGCAATTTTCTCCTCCTTCAAGAAACTGCTGTGCTTGAAAGTATTCATTAGCAGTACAAGTAATGCAAGAATTTTTAAATGCACTTCCATAGAGCTAAAATGTCTGCTGCCAAGTATTTCAGTTTAAAGAGAAGGACTGTATGCTTTCTAACTTAGAACACACTTGTAATTTACAGAAAGAGTAGTAATTTGTGAGTATACAAAGAAATACACTGATGGAAAAGATTAGCTATTTGTTTTTGAATTGTGTAGATTTCTTTTTCCCTCAGTTCTCATAACCTGTTTGTACGCCTTTCCAAGACTTTAGAATGATTTCAGTAACACACAAGACACCATATGATCAACTCGAAGGAAATATTTAAGACCATGTGCAAGCCAGGGATATGAGATATTGGCAGAGCCTGAATTCGGACACAGCTTCAGTTTTGACCACTGAGCATTCTAAGCACCTGTACTTTTTCATAAGTAAGTTCTAACCACTTTAACTTACGAATAATTTTGAAGTGGTCACAGATACACCTAATGCTGACTTTGGTTGCTCAACAGATGGTCTCTCTGATACAGCTTAAACATAGTGGCAGGTATCTCAGAATGGTAAGTATTAGAACTGGTGTCCACTATCTAAGAAGCAGTCTAGATTTTAAGGCACTTTACTAGAACTGAAAAGCCTAAAATGACAGACCTGCTTCAATGTGAGGGAGTCTAGGACGAATGCTTCTACTTCAAGAGAGTGGCTTGGCCAGCATACTGGGTAGGTGATGGAACAAACAAGGCTCATAAGCCAGAGACAAAACAGCAAAAGGAACTCATCTGTAGACCAGCAAGAAGAATTTCCTCAGGGGTAAAGAGTTCTGAGTTCCAGTATTTCCTTTGAAGGAACTCATGTATTTTATGTTAATTGCTGGATAAGCAGCCTTTGGAGCACTGCCAAGGACTTCTACGGAAACGCGCTCACTGAGGAAATACATGACCAGGCTCCCCTCACCCCATAAAAATCTCCTTTTCCAGACGGTTACTATTTGTGATTAGTGCACTCTGCTGGACATTGAGATCATAGGATTAATCTCAGACTGAGGCAGCCTACATATTAGCTTTCTCAACTACTGGAAAGTTAAAAATGCAGCATTTTCCCCATCACACAGAGGCATGCCTTTGAAGAACACATAATATTTTGAATTACAAGCAGTAAGACATCTCACAGCTCAGTATAACGCCAGATAATTGGTCAGATACCTCTCCTCCTATCTCACCTCCCTTTTAGGAAGCTTTATATAAAGTCAGCACACAGGAATATTAAATTGCCCTAAAGGAACTCTGAGATTCCCACATAGTCCAGGGGATAATACAGAAAACAAATCTTTGGGGTTGCTACTTTATTTCAAAGAGGAGCCTGGATCACTGCACTGGGCGGTCAGCCCAGAATTTCAGACTGCTTTCAGACAGCACTCAGTCACTGTTATTTTGAAAGTTTCCATTTAGGATTCTTTTGTATCTCTGGTAAAGAAGGTCCAGAAATGCACTTTAAAACATCATATCATCCCTTAGATAACGCTAGACGTTTGTAAATAATACACTAAAAATCTGAATGCTCACATCAGTCAATCTGTCATCATGACAAGCATTATGTAGATATCAGCTTTTATCTAAAAACAGTAACTTTGTAAATAAAATTCAACCTCTTCTAGTACAGTAAGAGGTCTGTAAAATTTTTATAGAGATACATTATTTTGGATGCATGCCATTTATTACTAAATACAAATATAAGAGAAAAATTCACCTGACAACTAAGTTTCCATACCCAAACGCATTTGGCAAATTCCATTTATATGTCTCTTAGACAGAAACTACTCTCCACTCTGAGATCATCTAAATTTGCTTTACATAATATGATGCCTTAATAATATACAAATTCAGCCATCTCATCACTCATGTAGACATACATTAGAACACTTATCTTTAAAACAATTCACACAGACATCATTTGCATTAGCTTCATGGACTTTCTACTTCTTGAGGTAGCTGTAAACAGAATTTAAAAAACAACAACAAAACAACAAAACAACACCAAGAGAAAAGTGGTATAGAGATAATTGTGTCTATTGTAATTATATTACATTAGTTGCAGAGTATAACTGTAAAAACAATAGCATAAATTAAGCACCATGGGTTTTGAACAAACAAAAAATTTGGGTTAGTTCCCACTCAAAAGCTTCAGTGTCATATTATTGCAGGTTGTTGATTAGTAACAATCATTTTTCACACTGAACATGAGCTATCTCCCTTTAAACTTGCCCTTGTCCATGCTAGTTGATGATTATGTGCTGCCATCTAGCAAATATTTTCAGAAAAGTTTTTCAGAAGCTATTCTGTGAAGAGACAACTAATATTTGTAGGAAGCTTTTTTAAATGGGAAGCATATACAATACAGGAATAGTTTTCAATAGAGTTCTTTAGCCTATATGCTTATAAAATACATAATTGCAAAATTGAATTATTTCATTCATGAAGTTGTGTTTTCCCTTGTATAAAAGAATGTGTTAAGTTGAAAATGTAAGAAAAACGGTTTATTCCTCTTCTTTATCAAAAGCTCTCATTCTTCACTCTTTCACTTTGTTCTAAGTTTCTGTAGTCTTTACTTCTTGGACACAGAAATGTCTGAATTAAAGAAACTTTTTTTTCACTCTTTTCAGTCTTAATTGGTCAGTTACACAGACACACTGAAGCTTTACCACTTTAACAGCCAGCAGCAAGATGATGGATTCTTAGAATTACTGAACCTTCCTAACTGTGGGTTCTGCCAACATCTTGCTTTTTTCTGGTTATTACCTAGGTATATATGCAAGAAGAAAAATAATGTTTATACACTTTGACACAACATGCATTTGTTAACATGAAAATAACATTGAATTTCTAAAGCTCTGAATTTCTAAAGCTCTTACACTGATATAAACAACTTTACATGAAAAACTGAAATGATGAACAGCATATCTAAACTAATTATTCTGTGAATAGGAGTAATTATAACTCATGCCTTATATTTTTGTGTCTTAATTCACCTCATCGTAATAACTGCAATTCCCTTTTATTTTCATCCAGGATATTCACCACTTGTGACAGATGCCCTCAACTGCCCTTAACCAAACCAGAGCAGTTTTTCAGACTCCTAAGGAGGTAAAGTCCTCAGCCACAGCTGAGACCAGGAACTCCTCTGAGAAACCCACAGAGGAGCAGAGGGACATGGTAAACTCCAATATAGTGACCAAGTTGTGGATATAAGGAGTCTCTTGCATACTTTTCCCACTGTATGCAATTTGATTACAAGCCAACCACTTAATCCAGTAAATATGATATTAAATATCTTAAGTAAGCATTCCTTAAGATCTCCTTGCTCAGCAGCATGGACACACAGTGGTGACCTACCCTTGAGCTGGGGCACCTTTCAATGTGGCTCCCTGAAGCAACAAGGTCTTCTACTAAGATCACTTGATAAGCCCAATTTGAGTTCTCCCTGGTTGGCAACAGGGCTGAATACCAGAGAACTCTCCCATCGAACAGAATTGCCTCTCAAACATTAAAAGGTATTAGTTCTTCAACTTAAGTTTTACCTAGAATTAATCACTTAGAGCTATGATGCATGATTTAGCATGCTGTTGGCTTAGCTTTTCTTACTCAGCATGAACAGCTAGATTTGCAGTTTTAGGCCACAAACTGTAGATTTCACAGATTTACTGAGCGTGTATCTAGGTAATCAAAATAGGACCTCCAGAGCCAAAAAATCTGGCTTTATCAGAAGGTAAGGAGTCTTCAAGGCTACAACCACTAACAGCAGGTGCCACTAGTTAATGAATGGCCTGTCTGAAGCCAGTGAAGGAATCTAATAAGGTGTCTAATAGGAGGTTAGATGATCTCAGGCCAAAATCACCATTGCAGCAAAGAGGGGTGGGTGAAAAGTCTGTTAGGATATAATTGCCCAGGGATTTATTTGTTCAGGTTTGTTCCTCTGTGAAGTCACCCAGCCTGAACTGATCTGCTACTGTACTACTCCATTAAATTATTTCTTTTTTATAAAATCCAATGCCTTAGAGTCTGCTTTGGGAAACTCAGGGTTCAGAGGAAACTAATACTGGATGGATGCCTGAACTGAAGGGTTTGAACTTTAGAGTGAACAAACACTGGGCACATGGATGGAAGGTAAGCAAATTTGGCATCAGCATGCTGAAATTTTGAAATCTTTGTTAACTGATATATAATCTTAACTAAGATTTCAAAGTTTATATATAGGACTGGATAAACACATATAATCCTTTACATAAACCACTGACCAATCTGGGACTAGGACTGGATCTAGCCACACTTAGACTCCTCTCTGAGAAGAAGCTCAGAATGTAATGGGATCCTATCTGAAGCTCCGTGACTCAACAGGAGGACCTTCCTTGTATTCTGCATCTCTGGTCTCTGTGTAAATCATTCCAAAACAATTTTTTGTCCTCATGTATGTTTACACCATGTCATAAGTAACAGAGTGAACTTTGACACTGAACTCTTCTAAATCACACTTAAATTCTTCAAGTGATCTAAACTGTCACTCATCCAAGACAAACTCACAGTAACTTAAGATCCCATTCGAAGTTACCTATATAGTATGAAACTTTCACTATTTGGTCTTTATTAGATAGAACGGTTGGGAGATAAATTCAAAAACTGTCAGAAAGGAGATCACATCACAGTCCTTTATCTGGCTCATTTCCTCAGAAGTTTTCATAGCAGTATTCCACTTCAAAGGGTTTTTTTCCATGCTAAGACGTTAAAGCATCATCAAATGTCTTATAATTTCAAAACACATTATAATGTTGGCAAAGGCTTTGTTTTTACACTGTACTAACAAAACTTTCCATTAAGAGTGTGAGGAGCTTTCTGTTTTTCACCAGGACAGTAACACCAGAACAGCTCCTGCAATTGAATTACAGTGAACAGAAGCTACCTCCTCAAGCTGTAATTAACTATCTTTCTAATTCAGAATTAAACTAAACAAGTGTATCTTCACTGAATTGCAGAATGTTAGGGATTGGAAGGGACCTCAAAAGGTCATCTAGTCCAATCCCCCTGCCAGAGCAGGATCACCTATGTGAGGTCACACAGGAACATGTCTAGGCGTGTTTTGAACGCCCCAAAGGAGACTCCACAACCTCTCTGAGCAGCCTGATCAAGTGTATGTCACCCTCACTGTGAAGAAGTTTTTTTCTCATATTTATGTGGAACCTTCTATATTCCAGCTTGTACCCACTGCCCCTTGTCCTATGATTGGATGACACTGAGAAGAGCTTGACTCCGTCCTCCTGACACTTACCCATTACATATTTATAAACATTATTGGGGTCACCAGTTTCCTCTTCTCTAAGCTAAAGAGGCCCAGCTCCTTCTGCCTTTCCTCATAAGGGTTACTCATAAGGGAGATGTTCCTTCCATTCCCTTAAGTATCTCTGTGGCTCTGCACTGGATTCTCTCGAGCAGTTCCTTCTATTTCTTGAGCCAGAGGAGCCCAGAGCTGGCCACTATACTCCAGATGTGGCATCACTAGGGCAGAGGGGGAGTAGAACCTCACTTGACCTACCAACCACATCCCTTCTGATACATGCCAGGATGTCATCGGCCTTCCTGGCCACAAGGGCACATTGCTGGCTCATGGTCATCCTGCTGTCCACCAGGACCTCCAGCTCCCTTTCCCCTTCACTGCTCTCCCACAGGTCAGTCCCCAGCTTACAGTGTTACCTGGGATTGTTCTTTCCCAGATGCAAGACTCTTCACTTGTCCCTCTTATATTTCATTAAATTTATCTCTGCCGAACACTCCAGCCTGCCCAGGTCTCTCTGGATGGCAGCACAGCCTTCTGGTGTGTCAACCAATCTTCTCATTTTGGCGTCATCACTGAACTTGCTGACAGAGCACTCTGTTCACTCATCCAAGCTGTTGATGAATAGTAATGGTCCCAGTACTGACCCTTGAGGGACTCCAATAGATACAGACTTCCTCTTATTTGTGCAAAGCAGATGCTGTATAACTTTTCCCTATGACAATACTGTTTCTAGAACTGCTGTAGACATGCCAGAATAAATAAGTTTCTGGACATTGTTAGTTACTAGTATCAAACATATAACTGGAACTAATGATAATAAAGGTAAATTAACATTAAGATAGTTGTTAGATTACTGACAAACACTGCTTTTAGACTATTTGTTCTTCCTATAAACAAAGTATGATTAGTAAGAAAAAAATCTGAAACCTATCAACCTAGAATTTCTTAAGACTTGATCACATAGAAGGTCATTATGTTATTAATTAATAACAGAAGTCTGCCTTTTGCTATGAGAAAACCTGGAATATATAACTAAAATACAGCTGAATTACCTGGCATTACACAATGTAAATCCAGCTAAGACAAACAAGTGTATCAGGTATGTAAGATCAGAAAGTTCTTTCTGCAACAACTACCATGAAGCCTACTTGATATAGGTTAAGGAGACACAAAATTTTATTTATAATTTCTCGCTTGATTGTGGCATGCCACAAGTGCACAGTATATAGTTGCTCTGCAATTACAATAAACCTTTCCCTTAGCAAATTGGAAGAATACCTAAGAAAAATCCTATGGTTTAAAACATTACTTTCTAAAATCATTATTCATGCTCCAATCCCACCATTTCACTTTTACCAGAGGAAGATAAATCTTTTCTACCAGTAAAACCTGTTTTTACAAGGATATCTCAATTAAACAGAGGATATCCAGGTATTGGAAAATAAAATTACTTCAGATTTTATGACTAGCTACCATAGCAATTAATACAGCTCTGATGCTTATGAAAGATACAGCTGTAGAAATGGAAAAAAAAAAAAAAGTTTAAGCTAGTCACACTAGGCCTCCAGCCTGACTTTCTGTCACTCCTGATGAGATGGCATTCAGGATTTCAGTCTCCATACTATCTTACATCTTGGATGGACCTGTTACTGTATAGTTTACTTTTTGTTCAAGCTCTGATCAAAGCTACCTCCTTCGGGAAATCTAAGAACTTCTAGTTCAAACGTCTAAAGGAAGCGGAAAATAAGGAGTAGAATCCTCCTTTTTCAATCTTTTTCAATCTTTTGTACAGAAACTCATTGTCTTCTGTCTTTTTCTGAAGAACTGATGGTCATTCCAAGTCAAATCATGCTGTTTGTTTTTTGGGTTTTTTTTTTAAATCCCTTGTTATTCAAGGTGAAAGACTGGTAAAAGACTAAGAATCACCACCTGAACTTGATGAACAAAAAAATTCCTGCTTCAACAATGAATGAAAACCTCTGTTCATTTTTTGGCAATTCACTGGCATACTTCAATGTGAAATCAGTCGCATTTGCTCTTACAAACAGAAAGTTTGTTACTGAATAAGTATATATATTTTATGTAATATCTAACTACATTTTTTTCTGACAAACTTCTCTCTGAATTCTTCACTTGCAAATCAACCTCTCTGGATAACTGTATAAAACTTACTTCAAATACAACAGTAAACTGAGAAAGTTTGTATAATCTGTCATTTTGGTTCTGCTGGTAACTGTGAAATTTTAACCATACTGTGAATTACCTGGAAATCCTGGAAGTGCACAATGCCATCTGCAGAAAGCTGATACAACACATAATCAGCAGGACTGTCAGCTGCTCTTAAGTGTTGCAGCAACAGTTTAAAGAGATCGATTTAGCTGTGTCAGACTTACTATACACAATGATCTGCAAACCTGTGGTCATAACACATCATAAGTGAAGGACACCTTGCTAATGTAATAAACACTATGCAGCAGGAAAAAAAAATCTGAAAGAAATACGGAACACCTAACTTCCCACAGAAGAGTTAAAAATTAACTCCGAGCCATTAATTTCTCAGGCCCTCCACCTCCAAGAAAATTGGGCAGCTTCGTATCTTTGCTATCCAGGAGACAGGCAGCTGATGTTCTGGAACGTCCACCAGAGTCACCTGCAAAACTTCACTATGAACACAATACAGTGAGACATGACATGACACAGTGACTGGGTGCTGAACCGAAGCACACATCTTGACAATGGCACATCACTCCCCTATAGGTAGCTTATGTTCTCAAAACATATCTTTATGTTCAACACGTAGCCCTTTCGTTGAGAGCCAGCACGCAGCACAACTTTCCGGGCTACCCTTGCTGCCGTCTCAGGCCACATGGTAACGGCCGGGACCGCCGCGGGGCCTTCCACACCCCCCCAGGCAGCCACGCAGACATTGGCGAGGGTCGGGGCGTGTCGGGCCGGTCCGGCCGGGTAGGATCGGGTCGGCCCAGTCAGGCCCGACCCACTTACCGGGTGCCACACCGCCGCCCAGTCCTGCCAGTTTCCCCCCACTCCTAGAGCCCCGACCCCCTCCAATGGCCGCTCCCTCCACCTGCCCCGCTGGACGCGCTCAGGCCACCCCAAGCGCCCCCGCCGGCCCGTTCCGACCGCGGCCGGAGAAGGCGGACGCAGGTGTCCCACCTCGTTGTTGAGATTCAGCACGGGAGCCATGGCGCTGTCCCGGAGCCCCGCCGCACTTTCCCCACGCCGTCGCACGGGCAGCGAGAAGCGAAACCAGGCGCATGCGCCGTGCGTGCTGCGGGCCCTCAGCAGCAGCTCTATGGGCACGGCCCCCTGGGCGGGGCTCCCAACAGCCATTGCTGCTCCCGGCCTGCCCAGGCTTCGCGGTGCCCGGCGGGTCGCCTCGTTCCGTCGCGGCCGCTCTTCCCCTGCAGCTGGCGGGGCTGGGGCGGTAGGCGACCCCACTTCCACTGCACAATGTGGCCTCGCCCATCCTTTAGAAATGGGGGTCAATAGGGTCATCTTCTGGCTTTTCGGAAAGCGCCGGCCTCGCTTGCGGTTAAACCTGCCGCATCTCGTTGTTGCCTTGCGTTGGACGCTGCTCCATTGCATCAGCTGGATGACCTGTAAAGATGTACACCTCTAAATCCTTCAGTTAAAGCGACATCTGCTTCTCAAAATAGTTCATAATCTCAGAGATAACCTGGGATGCTAGCTTTTTCCATCTTGGTGCTGCCATTATGGAACTAGCCTGAAAAACACTGCATGAGTAAACGGTGCACAGTGCCATGTTCCTGGACTTCTCTTTATCCTTCCCCCTTCCTTTTCCCTATGACACAAAAACAGGCTTCATTTTCAACCTGCTTTGAAATTTTCAGATAGATTTTTCCATTTGTGCAGAAGTCAGAACACCAGAATTTAAGTAATCTGGAGCATTAGATACGTAACATTTTAAATATACAATTCATTTTAAGTGGCTGTTGAGAAGTGAGACTGAAAATGTGTTTTCGACTACACAAGATCTCTGTCTGAGGAGCTTGGCAACACTTCATCAGAACTTTTCCTCATTTCTGGTAAAAGGAACTGGAGATTTAAATTGTTACAAATAGTTTTCAGGTTTACTGAAATGGTACAAAATTCAAGCCAAACTATAAGCAAATCTTAGTATGTCTAGAGAACTAATCAGTTTCTGTTTCATATTAATGTATATCTGTTACAGTATTCAAAAGAACCGAGATAATATTTATAAATACTGGGGGGAAATGATTTAAATAGAAAACCTTTATTTTTGTGCAAGTGATAATCAGTTTCAGGAAATTCTTTGGATGTTTAACAGAAATTAGCTGGCCCCTGGATGGCACTATTGTGCCTGGAATTCTGCTTTGAATTCTGGATATTTAAACAAATACAACTGTTGTCAGCAGCTTCTGTAAAGTGTTTTGCTTCAGGATCTAGAATTTAGACCTTGCTATGTTTTAATGTTTCTAACTGGTGCTCAGGCATCTCCTGTAAGTGAGCTGCAGCCCAGTCACCTTTGGCTGTAATTTTTATCATGTCTTATATGCACATGAAATCAGGCCAGGTTAGTCCTCAAAACTAAAACTTTCAGGTTCCATTTAGGATGTTTCAGAAAGTGTTACTGGTTGCTCAGTAGCAGTTTGGTTTCATTTGGATAAATAAAGAGCCACCTGAAACCACCTTGAACCCATTCCTTCGTAATGTAATAAAGATATATTTTTTCCAACAGGAGCTGAATTTCAAGTTAAACATGCAGTTGCCAAGAAAGTTAAAAAAAAAAAAAAAAAAGGTTTTATTTATCAAATCTGAGACAGTGGTCATATAATGTTTGGGTTTTTTCCTTACATGATTAAGAAGTCTTATTTCAATAAGATATGTAGGTTAACTACATATCTCTATATGGCTTCAGTTGCATTTTCTGACTTTTTTCTAAAGAGCATGCTCACTGGATTTTTTTATGTGAATTAATATCATTAAATTTTTCATAGCAACTACATGGCATTCACAAAAAGCACCCTTATGAAAGTAATGACACTAGTATTTTGCAGCATGTTGGTTTGACTGGAGTAAGATCCAGATATAACTGGTCTCGTATACATGTACAGCATAGTAAATTTTGTATTTTGTCAATATAACACGAGAAACATAAATGGAAAGCATTTCACATATTGCACATAATCTTGTCTGGCTTTTTTATATGATGTGTTAAGACTTTGTAAAAGTTTATAACATTAGGTACATAAGAATCTAGAAGTATTCTACCAGAGGATTAACATTGTCTGTTATAACAGCTTTTCCAATTGATTTCCATGCAATGTATTCTGTCAATGTATACAGCTGAAATTGCTATTAAAAGGTAGTCCAGAACAGTGTCAGTACTCACAAAGACATAAAGAAAAATTTACTGGAAGGTGCCAGCATTTTAATAATATTCCTAAGTAAAAATATATTAAATATTATGAGATTCTTCAAAATATAAAAGTAACAACATCT
>JAOEGS010013643.1:10597-22131 GCA_025447755.1 Corythornis vintsioides | reverse complement strand
GTGACCCTGAAATGTCCCTTCCCACCCAAACCAGTCTATGATTCCATGATTTTCAGCATCACTGGTTCTAGGAGTTTTAATTCTTTCTGGATTTTAGCCCCTGTTGAATCCAAGAAACTTGCCAGAGTACAAATCTGTCGCTTTCCTGCCACGCAGAGCCTGTGGCTGGACACTCAAACTCTCCTGTATTCAGAGAGAAGGAGCTGGCGAGTTACTTTGGGTTAAGCCAAGTGACCAGCAACACATGAATCGTAGCAATAAACTTGGTCACTGGTGGTGTCAGAAGCTAAATGAGGCTTTGCTTGATACACCCAAACTTCTAGCAGAGGAAGTTTACGAACTAAAACCTTCAACAGCAATTTGTGCCTTCTGCAGCAAGCCCTGAAGACGTTCCACAGCCCGCTGCAGGGGGTCAGTGGCTGGAAGGCAGCACACTATTTAGGGACGAGACACCCCAACACCATCTGCTGCCCTCCTGCAGCCTCCAGCCCCAGCAGTGGACGCTGTGGTCAGTCATACAAATACGAGGCTGCAGAAGTCGTGCAGCTGTTTGCAAACCACCACCACCCACAAAGATCAGACCTTTTCTCTATGTTAAATACTCTCAGAAAATCATTTTAGGTGCTTCCATATGATCGCTGCAGAGAAGGAGCTATGAGCTGAGCTTATGAATGAGGATGAAGAGGCACCTGTGGAGCTGGTAGGAGCCAGTGAATGTTCTCCCCTTATCTTCTACTCTGAGTGTAGAACTATTCCCCCTCTGTACTGGGGTGACTGACCTTACAGACAATACCCGGACATGACATGCCAGGTTCATCACCCAAGCAGGGGAAAAAGACTTCTGAAGCTACCAGAACATACAAGTGTATTCCTGGCACAGAGTCATGCTGACTAAAGCACTGTAAAAAAAGGAAAAAATAGATTTGTGCCATCAGGTGAAGATTTGCACTCTGGGAAGGACTGCACACTACGGCAAGATTAGTCTCCAGTGCTCTGTGTGGTGCAGTGGGTTTCAGAGGGGGTTCTTGTGCAGTATGAAAGGAGGCATTATTTAAGGCTCAGCCCTCAGACATGGGTGTATTTGTTAACACTTGGCTTTTGAAAATCTCAAAGCCCTTGACAGAAGAGAAGCGTTTTTCTCCAAGCCCACTCTGCAGATGGTGAAATGAGACAAAATGCTTACCTGGACCAAATTCAGATGCAGAGTCTGGGTCAGCTGAAACTAAAACTCTTTACAAACCGCAGTTCTTAGTCATCAAATCCACAGCCTTATTAAAAATACACTCAATTGATGGATTTTTTTAGCAAGCGGGTGCACGGACTAGAGATCTTTTTAACAAGATAGATTTGATTTTTTATTAGAAATCCCACTGTAAACCTCTTATTTTTCCTATAGAAGTAATTTCTTTAATTTATCTCTCTGCTTGTTAGTGACTGGCAAATGACTTTTCCTTTTAAATTATTTTGCTAGAAGTATGCTGTGAATACTCGATTAGTTGTAGACAGATTGACTTGCAGACTTGTTCTGTGCTACCTGCTTAAAATATTATGTACCCCAGAAATACATTTACTAGCCAGAGGCAATTCAATATGTGCAGATCTCATTTTCCCTGCAGTAATGAACACCATCTAGACAGTTAAAATACACATTTTAAAGGGGGGGGGGGGGGGGATCCTCCTAATAAGCATCTCTGTGTCTGCTTCCTAGATTTGAGTGATTTTGTTCATACCTCAAAAAGTCATCAATATTTTGTTTTTACTTCAGCTCAGACACAGTTGTGATGCAGCATCAACGCCGACAGCAGACTTTCCCGAGACACTGCTTTGATCACCGCACCCCGAGCGGAGTTTCTCTTCTCCTGGAGCATTTGTCTGCAGTCCTCCCTGCCTTGGGAACTCTCATCAGAGCCAGACTGAATGGATCAGAATGCATCTGCTCTTCCTGGGAAGCACACCTTGGTCACTACCCTGTGCAATAGGTACCTGCTTCACAGGGGTGTGCACCTATGCACGTACTCACACACACACACACACACACACACACATCCATTCAGCTTCTGTTTTAAATACAGATACTGAAAGAGATCCGGGAGCACTTTTCACACAGAAGAGACAGGTGTGGCTTGCTCCCAGTCTCCAGTTTCCCCACGCACACTGTTATCTGCCTCCCGCACGGCTTCTCCCAGAGCCTCTGCTTTCAGCACTGGGCTGAGGCACCCACAAAGGTGATGCAGCTGATAGACTCTGGTAATGGTTCCTGGCCTGAACTGGACAAGAAAGAAACCAAGCTGAGATGCACACTAAATAAGTAGTTTTCTCGGCCACAAAGAATTAGCATGCTAGATCAGAAAAGCAGAAGCATTTAAGCATGTGAAAGTTTTGAACTATATTTTTGGCTCAAGAGTTTATTTTTGCTGTTCCACAGCACACAAGTAGAAGAGCTAGAGAACAACTGTGATCTCATTTTCATAATTCAGGTTCGAGGTTTATAAGCTGCTCTACAAAACAATCATGTGGATGAGAGGTAAAAATAAAGATCATTTCATACAAAATGTTCAGAAGTAGACAGAAAACAAGAATGTCTCACATAGAGCAAAGATTTGCAGAAGAAAAGAGGGTTGGTTTGTTAGGAGCTTGCTCTCAATGTTTAAAATAAAGCCCAAAGAATGCATGGGGAGCAGAGAAACAGTCTGCAGAATATTCCTTTACGTGGCTCAGACTATAATTTGGCTTCATTGTTAACAGCAGCAAGGTAGGTCTTAAACATAAAATACAACCCTGTGAACACCTTTCTCCCCCCATGCCCACCAAGTCTGGGTTTTGAGCAGCAGAAATCATGTACCACTAGCACTGGTTCTTCTTACTGAAAGGAAGATTTAAAAAAACAAATATCTAAAAAAGAAATCCTAAGAGGAGTAAATGAATTATTTACTTCAGAATGTATTGCCTGGCTGTTTCATTTTGCCCTGTTTTGTTTTTCATGGTCCCTCCCATGCATATCGAGAACACCCTGGTAAAAGCTCAGTGTTTATACTGCAGGTACAAACCTGCTTTTGTTTTCTACTGATCCATAGGTGCATTTGCTCAATGACTAACGTATATCTTGAACAGGAATCACACACTCCTCCAGGGATTCCTCCACAGGCAGGCTGCTGCAAACAGCCCTGGGGGCACCATCAGACACCACTTGGAGAATACTGTCCAGGTGCTGCCCCAGCTTCCTAAGGTACAAACCCAGGGGTGCCCCCAGGCCTGGGGTAACTGGCACACGAGGAAGAAAAACATCTCAGTTTGGACAACCCAGCCAAAGTGAGGCGTGGAGGGAGGAATGTGCTCTCCCGAGAGGCAGAGGGACCTGCAGGGAGAGGTGAGGATGTTCCCAGTGGCACAAGCACCATGGCCCTCGGCCACAGTGACGTGTCCAGGCTGAGAACTCGATTTCTCAAGTGATCAGAAATGCAGGTTCTGGAAGAGACAAGTGACTCGGGGAGATGAGGAGCGTGGGCGGGTGACACAGCACCCTGCCACCTCCCCACAGCTGGAGGGAGAGGGCCCTGCAGTCAAAACATCTGCTTGTTTTTCCCAGAACCTGGGAACAGTCTGTGCACAGCTCCGGAAGAAAACCAAGCAGGCACAGGAGCCCCCCCACGAGAAGCCCACAGAAGGAACGTGGTGTTCTCTGCTTAGCAAGGACAGGGCTGCTCAAGGTCAGCGACGAGCCCAGTACCCCAGAATTGCAGGAACCTGCTGAAGGCTTCTTGTCACGGGCAGGGGGGAGCCCAAAAGAACCAGTTCCTCACCTGTGAGCAGTCACTTTCATAGGCTGCTTTGGAGAGTTGTGTATCATTTCAGCCAAACGCAAACACTTGCATTCCACGTGGCCCTGTTAGCAGGATGAACCTGCATCTGCCCTGTAATCAGTGAACTTGTCACAGTAGAGCCCCAGCCTCTGTCACACACACCTGAGCCTGCTCCAGAGGGAAGCACACAAGCACACCTGAAAGCTGGCAGGTTTCTTCGGGGGATATGTATGTGTGTGTCCAGCAATAGCAGTGAGCATTATTTACTTCTCCAACTTGGTCTCAATCTTTACAGATTTAGAAAAGCATTTCAACTGGTTCAGTGTCCTTGCCCATGGCAGGGGGTAGGCACTAGATGATATTTAGGACCCTTTCCAACCCAAACCGTGCCATGATTCTCAGAAAGTGCCTTAGCTTTGGACAGCTAAATAAGACTTTTAGTCAACATCAGCTTTGGAGGGAACAGACTCTTTTCCTTCTGCAGCCTTAAATAGATCTGAAGAAGAAACAGATAGGAATGATGAACAACATATGAAGGAGAGATCGCAATTATCATTCAAGAGATCAAACAAAAATACTCCAAAAGAGTCTGGAATAATGTGCAATCAGGCAAATACAGTCAAATTACACTGGCACTGTAAGGCAACAATTTGAATCTTGTCACATTTGCATAAATTGTTGGAAAAGATGATATAATGTGGTCATTAGTACAGACGAGGGTCTACAGGCTAAACAGAACTTTTGGAGAAGTTTCAATGCTCTGCACTACTGAGTTTTTCTTAAGGTAAGACAGTTTGGGGTTTGTTGTTCAGATGGGGATTTTGTTTGGTGGGTTGGTTTTGCTTCGTCTGTTTGTTTGGTTTGGTTTACCTGTAAAGAAGAAAAAACAAACCCCACCAAAACCCAAACAAACCAACAACTCACAGACACAAAAAAGCCCAACCAAACCCCAGTGCATTGCAGCAGCCAGGCTAACTCCTCACTTGCCAGCAGCTTGGAGGCGGCGTTTGGGTAGCTTAGCAGTGGCTACCTTCAAAGGGGTGTCCAAATTCCACTGATAACTTTTGTTCAGGTTAAATTGAGTAAATAATTAACCAGAAATTATTTGCTCATCAATTGCTTAATAAAAAGGCCACTCGGCCCTTCTGGCTGAGCTGGACTGGACTTCTTTACGTTTTACTGGTAAAACCATTTTGTCTTTCTGCCAGTAAAGACACGAAGCGTGGGATGAGGCACCTACACAAGCTGGAGAGGATTCTATATCAAACATTCAGTACTTCTCTGTCAGGAGAGGTGACACTGTGCCCTCTCCTGTGACACCCGAGCTTATCGGCCCCTCTCCACGGAAAGGTGCACATGCCAATTTCTGAACACCAGGCTCTGCTCTGGAGCCCAGCAGCAGCTCACACCCACTGCCTCAGTGCTTGCTGGGAGCAGGCGGGAGGGATGACATGGATGAATCTGAAGTTGAAAGCCACATATGAAATAAGCCCCTCAATTTTCTCCTAAAAGCCCTTATTTGTGTCTCATCTTCATAAAATCTTTAATGCTTCAATTCGTAGGTGTCACATGAAGTCAATCACTGACAAGACCTAGGGAGTGCAATGTATTTTTTAATCTGAGTATTATTTTTATTCTTAAAAGAGCCTGGCAGCAGACAGCAGTGTCTGCTACCCCTCATCAGTAGTGGGGGGTGTGAGCACGCCCCTGCAGGAGGGTGAACTGGGGCACTGCAAGAGTTAAAGCCCCTGAAGCCCAGCCCTGATGAAGGTGGGTGATGCCACAAGTGTGACCTGGCTGGTGAGCCCAGGCACGGAGTCAGCTGCAGAAGGTGGGCCCGGGAACACCTGAAACGTGCATTATGTTTTAAACCTTAAAAGTTCTCCACCTTTGGTTCTCTATGCCAAATATGCAAATGATCCTGATTACTACCAAGCCATTAAATCTAAGATATGTAAAACGCTGCTACATCAATTAGATGATAATAAAGAGCTGGGTGAAGAAGGCCATGGTCTCCACGGGACACCTTTCGGGCGTGCAGCGTGGCTGTTTCAGGCTGGGAGATCCATTCCGTGGCCATCTTTGCACGGGCAGCACTATGCAAAACCATAATTATTATTTATGTCTCACTCTGTCACACAGTTGCTGTGCTTGACTTTGAGCAGCAAGTACACCCTTCTCATTTAACCCAAACGAGATTGAAAACAAACGGGAGGGGGGGTAACGACAACTCAGGACTCCACACCAACTGTAAACTGAATGTTAATCTGAACACACTGCAGTGCTGCCTGCTCAACTCCTCTGCATTTGTCATAAAACTCATGCCCTTCTCTTAACATCTGGAAGATATTTAGATTTAAGTCAGAGGACACAGAAGAGAAGATGTACTAAGGAAAGAAAAAAGGAGAGGCTTTTGCCTATTGAACACATGATTTATTGTCATACTTTACTATCAGATGAGGTAGCTTGACCATTAAAATCAGTATATTTGAAACTATAGTGCCTTTTCCTGCCTTTGGTCACTGCTTTTCATCACAGAACTATGTTGACTCCTGGTCTCTTTCAAACATCTGGAGCAGCTAATGAAAGTCAGATTCCTTCCCATTAGTAATGTTTAGATACCAGAAAATTACCTCCCCTCTTTTTTTTCCCTGAGAGCATTTTGTTTTAAATGCTTTGTTTAATCTCTCCTCCAACTTTTCCCATTGAGTAAAGCCTCCAGACACAAGATGGAAGGGGAGGGAGGAAAGAATAGTTATTTTTACATATATTCAAGTATTACACAGAATAAAAAAGCTTTCCTACAGAAACAGTACTAAAATACTCTGACAAGCATGGCAGAAAAGGGTTTATCACATAAATGTTGTAACCACAGAGGCGTTTTGTACCTTTTCACATTTTTTTCCTGTCTGTGTGTAAGTGAACTAAAATTAGCATCACTCACATCCACGTTAGCAAGAGAACAATGCTGGGAGCCTCCACCTGCTCCTCTGCCTGGGGAGCAAGTCCCACTGATGGAGATGGGCACCAACAGGCACAGGAGATGCTGACACTGGGTGAGGCATTAATGGGGCTCAGGGATGGTTCTGGGTTCCCCAGTTCAAGAGACACAAGGAGCTGCTGGGGAGAGGCCAGCAGAGGCTGGGGAGCTGCTGAGGGGCTGGAGCATCTCTGTGCCAGGCCAGGCTGAGAGCCCTGGGGCTGTTGAGCTGGAGCAGAGCAGCCTGAGAGGGGAGCTGAGCAATGCTGAGCAGAGAGAAAGGGCCCCAAGAGGCAAGAGGATGGGTCAGACTCTGGTCAGAGGTTGTGGACACTGCCCTGCTGGGCCCTGCTCTGGGTGCCCTGCTGGCTGGAGCAGGGGGTGGCACCAGAGCACCCCCAGAGGGCCCTGCCAACCCCTGCCAGACTGGGATTCTGTGATGCCACATTTCCCTGTGGGAAGCCCTCCTCTCCCTCACCATCATCCCACCCCTTGTCCTGGCGAGAGCTGGAATCCAGCTGCAGGACAGGAGAGCTGCCTTCAGCAGCCACAACAGCTGGCTCACGTACAGCCTGTGCAGAGAGATGTTTGGTGACCCACCACTGAGATCCCACCACCACGGGGTGTGTGCACCCACCCTCCCAGGGGGGCTCCACTGCTGAGAGCAGCCTCGGGGCTCCGCACCTCAGAGGCTGAACTTCAACTGTCAGTTTCTGAACCAGAGGTGAGACCGACTCATAAATTAGATTGTTTTCATGATCCACCTTATCTGCTCCGTCAGTAAAAATAGACCAGGCCCTTCTGGTGCAATTCATATCTCACTTCTACTGTCAAGTGGTCTCTAAATACAAGGACTCACGCCTGCCCAATTAATCACGGTGCCGAACATCTCGGATACCTGGGGAGCATGCAAAATCACAGACACGGGGAAGTTTAAATTAAACACTTGAGGTAAATTAAGGAGTACTTTAAAAAACAGTGGCAGTTGTCCAGTAGCAGGTAGGAACACATCACCTGGCTTTTTCTTTTTTTCCCTGAAATTTTCTAATAAAAAATTGTCAGGTAGTGTAAAGCTCTGAGTCTTGCTGGTGAAGAGAAGCCCACTGGTAAATTTAAGTTCCCAATTATTTTACTTTACACCAGTGACACAAACGGGCTTTCACACATGGTGTCAATGTGTTCACCGAGTTTTCTCCACCTCTACAACTGAGGCACAGCACCGAGCCGGCAGTGCTACCACTCAGCAGCTGAGCACAACACACCACGTTCACTCTGCACGTTGGGAATTGTCATATTGCATCTGTGGAATTAAATCTTTTAAGGAGTTGTCACGTTTAATTGGAGAGTTCACAGAGCCCCAGCTCTGGTGCTGTGATTTATCCAGCAAGTGTTTCTCTTTTATCACTTTGCACTAGCTCACAGCTCTAAAGAAAGCCACCTGTGAACAAGGCCAGTGGAGTCAGGCACACGGCTCCAAGCACACTGGCTTTAGCAAGGTTTCATCTCTGCTTTGTTGGCTGCTGGATCTCAGATGTGTTTTCTTCTCTGCATGTTCAGTGCTCAGCGAGGCATCTGACCACTGCAGCACTTCACCTGGTGGGGAGGGACAGAAGCAGGCCGTGCACCACAGTGAGCTCCCAGCTGCACTGCGCAGTGAGTGTGCAAGTGGAGACGCGTGAAGAGTCAACAGGGATTGCCAGCACACGAGCTGAACATTTACAGAGTGAGAAACTACTCTTAGGGAAGCAAAGTCTTGCAGTCTTTGAAGCATTTAGAGCTCTCATTTGTACATATTTATTCTAGGTATAGCAAAGCAGTCCCCTGGAAAGCCATATACCAATCCTTAGCACAAAAATGGAAAGTGAAGCCCTCTGCTTCCTGCAGCAGTGGTGGGAATTCATGAGAGCCCTTCAGCGATGCCAGCATAGAGATGAAGAGCAGAGATGTGTGTTTACAGAAAAGCACCAAGAACATGTGCAAATTACTGCTCTGGTATAACAATATATTCATAATTTCACAAAACTGCCCCAAAAGTACTTGAAAATGCCCATTGATTTCCATGCCTTTCCCAAGTCCTCCAGAGCCAGCTGCCACCAGCTGCCAGGATGTGGGTTCCATCTTCATATCAATTCATAGCTAAGTCTGCAGCAGTTGAGTCATCCAGCCCAGAGTCACCATTATGTTTTTCTATCACTTTTTCAATGTAATGCCCCAGAAAGGGAGCAGAGCACATTAAAGTCTTCACTCTAAGAGCCCATGATCCAGTTCACAACATGCTTTGTAAATAAGTTTAGGCCAAAGAGCCTAGCATTTCCAGTGTTCATATTTGTGAACCCCCGGAACAGACCTGAGAACAGAGGCCAGGTGGCACCCAGCCACAACCCCCCAGCCGGGCGAGCTGCGTGCCCGGGGGCCAGGGCTCCAGCCTGCAGCCAGCAGCCATCGCCAACACACAGCATCTCTCACTGAAGCCCGTGCTTCATGGCACTGTCCAGGTACTCCAACAACAACAGTGCCTCTTGCTCCAAAGATATTTTAATGCTTCCATGCAGACACATTTCATGAGATTTCCTGGTCATCTAAAACCGATTGACTACACGAGAGGAAAACGATCTTTATTCCAAAGAACAAGAAAACCATAAAAACCCATGAACAGAAAAACCCCGAACACGCCAAACTAAAGAAACCCAATTTATCTGCCCTGGAACCAGCTTCCCTTGGGCTCAATTATGACCATATGTAACCAGGATAAACTGCCTTGACCACGAGCCCACCTCAAACCATCTAACTGTTAACACAGCACTTTCATACCTCTCCTCCCAAAGCCATTTTTAAAGGGGCTTTGTGTTGCCTATTCATGCAGCAAACTGCACTTAATGAAACCATGCATCTCATCCTGGCATCCAGATTTTCGTTACTGACTTCAGCTATAAATCTTTACATATTTTTTCCTTGAGGTAAAGTATTAAGGAGTCATTTTCTTAGCCAAAATAATGACTTGGAAGATATACATCTCATATAAAGCATGTACAAGGAAGAGCTCTTTTCCTGTGACACGTTCTCATTTGTTAGCATAATTTTGACAGTCTTATTCCTGAGTGCAACTGTCTGAAGATGTGGATGCTGAGCAGAGCTATAATTAGCACGTAATTTGCTCTAAACTTCCCGTTCTGAACTAATGAGACAGAGAGAGAAGAGCCTGGCGGCCTGGCAGAGGGATAGCAAACTGCCACGGAGCACCCCTGCCCAGCTGCTGGCCACAGGGCAGCTCTTCTCCAGCACTCCTAGACGGGACTTTGGGCAGACAGTGTGAATTTCAGGCTTGCAGCAGCGTGTCCCACCACGGTGCCTGGACAGCTCAGTGGGCTCTCGGGGAGGCTGCTGCCCGGGGCCAGAGCTGCTGTGATGCTCTCAGCTCGGGCGGTCTGTAAAGCAGCCACCGTGATGTATGATGGGCTGCTGAAATCCCCAGGCTTTTGACTCAGACCAATTGCTTACAGCTAAATTACTTTTAGTCATTAAGCTCAAACTTTAATTCCCAGTATATTAGATTTCTGTTGTTGAAAACAATAAGAAGTTCCTTTTATTGGCTTTGTCCCTGCAATTATTAAATTAAGGATGTCATTAAAAAGTTGTCCAGGCTTTCTGTAGATAGTTTGATACTTATCAACAGACTAGATTTTCACATCCATTTAGAAAAAAACAACAAAAAAAACCAGCCAACACCACCACAAACCAAAAGCGCATTTGAGAGCCCTGTATCAGTCCATTTGTTTTATTAAAATGCTACTCTCACGACAGATGAAGGAGCGATGAAGGACACGCTCCCCTGCTCCCCAAACACCCCTGGCCGTGAGCTGGGGCTTTGGTCTCCACCCCCCCGTTACTGTAGATGGAACACAGAGGTGAATGGCATGGCAAACACCCCGCTGTTCCCTGCGGGAAGCTGCCCTGCTTTTACCCAGGTGAACGAGAAGCCGTTTGCTGGAAAACAAGCCCACTTTTCCCAAAAGGAGTTTCTTGTATTCAAAGTGATGCCCAACAGCTCACAGAAAATAACAGCAAACACAAAGGCATGACGTGCACTAG
This sequence comes from Corythornis vintsioides, assembly GCA_025447755.1. Taxonomy (NCBI): domain Eukaryota; kingdom Metazoa; phylum Chordata; class Aves; order Coraciiformes; family Alcedinidae; genus Corythornis; species Corythornis vintsioides. Next base: position 11,262 of record JAOEGS010013643.1, on the reverse strand, counting down.
GAATCGTCTCTTTTTTTAATCTCTGTGGATAAACACTTGATATTGATATTTAAATCCCCAAGAGGCTGAAGAGCTTTGGGGCAGTAATTTAAACGCACACAGTATGTATATTGTGGATACACACGCAGGCTGTAAACCAAGGGCCCACCCTGGCTGGCCTGCTGCAGAGGTAAGCACAGAGGACATTTGTAAGGCTCAGAAGAGAAATCTTTTGGGCGATGTGAGAGCCTCTCACGGCCACGGCAGGTGCCAAAAACCCAAAGATGAAGCAGCAGCAACACTGAATCCAGGCGCAAGGAAAGTTTCCTTCCTCTGGGAGCACGCCTGGGAGTTTGTAACCCCTCCGAGGCTTTGTAACAAACAACGCGCCGTCTGTTTACCATAGGAGTAAAGTTTATGGAGAAACTGACTAAAAGCCGCATCCCAGGTTACTAACACTTCACGCCAGGAGGGTCTATTGGTCAATCACGGGTTGCAAACACTTCTGCTGCAAACCAGCAGCTTCGACAGCAGTAAACGCCTCGTTCACCCCAACACACCTTTCCTCCCGCGCTTTCTATCGCGACAGCAGGACTGTTCTCTGCACCTGGGGAAGCTACAAAGTGACCGGGGGGAAGCTACAAAGTGACCGGGGGGAAGCTACAAAGTGACCGGGGGGAAGCTAC
>JAOEGS010013643.1:0-10497 GCA_025447755.1 Corythornis vintsioides | reverse complement strand
TACAAAGTGACCGGGGGGAAGCTACAAAGTGACCGGGGGGAAGCTACAAAGTGACCGGGGGGAAGCTACAAAGTGACTCTGGGTACCCACCCAGGGAAAGACCCCCTCAGCTGCTCTCGTCTTCACGCCCACCCGGCAGAGCAGCGCAAGCCTCGCCTCGAATTCACCTCTATCAATGGGGGTCGGGGGGGAATAATTCGAAGCAATTAAAATCCAGCAGGAAATGGACTCGCGCGCCACGTTTGGATCTTTCCGCACGGGCCCTGCCCTGCTTTGCACCGAGATCCACCAGCAACCGGGCAGGGGAGGCTGGAGGAGCCGCCCGCTGCACCCACCCAGCGCAGCTGCCCGACGCGCCTCGCTCCGTTACACCACACTCACGGGAGCAACGGTGATTCCAGCACACCATCACTAAATTCCAATCAGTACATATCTGACACCACAGGGTTCAGCCAGGAGAGAACAGCCCAGCGCTTTACAACTTCCCCAGCGAAGCCAACACCGTCCCGGGCAGCGCCCGCACCCTCCGCGCCTGTGAAACCCGCGTGTTTCCGAACACGGCCTCGGGCCTCTGCTGCAGGCCCCCGAGCCCCCGGCGCAGCCAACGCAAACAAGAGTAGAAACAACCGCAGCACTTACCCTGACGGAGTTCCCAGCGACTTCCACGACTTTCCGCCCGTCGCTTGCAGAGCTGCCCGGGGGCGCAGCGCAACCCGCCCGGATCGCGGCGCCTCCCGTGGGGCAGAGACCCGCACAGGGCGCAGAGCTGCGCAGCCTGAGGGAGGGCGCGAGGGGACGGAGGGAAGGGCTCGCGCCAGGGGAGAGCGCGAGGGGCCAGCCCTGAGAAAAGCGCGAATGGCCAGCGCGAGGGGCCAGCGCGTGGGAAAAGCGCGAGGGCCCAGCACGTGCGGAAAAGCGCGAGCGGCCAGCCCTGGGAAAAGCGCGAATGGCCAGCGCGAGGGCCCAGCGCGTGGGGGGAAAGCGCGAGGGGCCAGCGCGCGGGGGCGGGGGGGGAGGGCAGCACTTGGGGGTGGGGGGGGCGCCCAGGTCACGGGGTCACTCGGACCCCTCCCGGCAGCCGCCAGAGCGCCCCGTTCTGGACACGGGCTGTAAATACAGTTACCGCGCCGCGCCCCGCCGAGGCCTTTGCTCTCCAAGCACGCTCCTGGACTGATAACGTGATTTCAGCCCTGATGCCACGCACCTCCGATGCCCAGATATGCAATTTGAAAGGCTGTTACTGGAAAAAAAACAGGTTTCTGGAAAAACAGTTCACTCCCCGTGAAGAACAGTCTTTTCCAACCACAAAGAGCAGCTCCGGCCACTTCAGCCACTGTCATCCCCCTTGGGATGCTGGTGCCAACCCCTGGCTCCACCACCAAGAGCTGCTCACGGCAGCACCCATCAAAGTGTCAATATCCCACTAAGATAACAATGACGGGTAAATAAAATGCCTCATCTGCTGTAAACCCACCCATTAGTGCAAAAACCTGTCATTTCAACTTGTCCCTAACACTTGGGAACAGCAGGCTAAGCTGTGGCCTCAGGGGAGCACAGGTTTGTTGCAGGGTTCAGCAGCAGTTTAGTTTAGTATTTTTCAGACAGATCACAAGATCAGGTTGTATAATTCTGACACAGCACTTAATGACCAGCCAATTAAACAGAGCGATTCAATTGAACGGGTAACAATCAAAATAGGGACTTAGACTGGAGAATGGCACCGGTCAGCAGAACCATGCAGCAGAGACAGCCAGCAGCCTGGGGATGGACAGAGTGCCCTGAGCCAGATCTCTCTCACACACAGAGGTGGACAGGTAATTCTGAACCAAATCTGAATAAATCTGAATAATAAATCTGAAAAATGCACACACAGAGGGTAACCTGGCATTAAAAGTTCCCTTTTCCATTAATTATTTACTTTTAGTGCTGCATTTGTCAGGTGTCTCCTGAAATCCCTGAGGGACCATCTGCCAGTCCTCATGGTGTCTACCCAGAGAGGTGTCTCGGGGCAGGGGGGACACGAGGGCACGGACCACAGTGAGAGTTCTGAGGGTCTCACGAGTGGATCGCTGTTCCCAGGGTCTGCAGGTGGCTTTGGTCTGTATCTCAGCCCCACAGGCTGGCTCGGGTGGCAGGGACACGTCAAGGGCACCCATCCCAGCCCCTGCAGTGAGCAGGGACACGGGCTTACCGTGCGAATCAGCACGTTGTCCCGCTCAGCTCTGGGAGCAAGCTTTGAGGCAGGGCTGGCAGTGCCCACCACGAGGGCTCCTCTGTGCCCGGGGGGCTGTGGAGTCACTGGGAGCAGCTCTGGGCCGCCGGCACCGTGCGGAGCATCGTGCTCTGGTGACTGACAGCTCTCTGTGAGCGCTTCCCAGACAAATCAAGAGATTGTTCTCCAAAGACAGGCAGCTGGGTAAATGTCAAGAGCTCAAAAAGTAAATTATAGTGCAAACAGGTTTGATATTTCTATGAAATGAAAGTTAAGCACATTTCTTTTTAAAACACAGAATTTTATTTAAAGCAAGTGAAAACCTTCTCTTGTGACCTTTATGAGATTCCAAACAGTGACAAATTTGGTCATTACAAATAACCTTTTCCTAGCAAGAGCCTTACCAATGGGGATTTCCTCCCAGTAATGTATGTAAATTAATTTCCAGCCTACAGAACAATAAGCGATATAAGAATGGTTTGCGACGCCCATTCTACAGTAAAGTGTGAGTCATGAAAAGCCAGAGAGAAAAGGGAGGACCCTCCAACGTGCCACCACTGATGGTTTCGTTTCGTGCCACTAAATCCCTGAACTCCGTCGCTCCTCCTCCAGCAGCAAATAAAGATTCCAGGGGTTGCCTTCCATGTGTGTGTCTGATTAACCCGAAGGTGAGGATGAGATCATTAACCTGGGATTATTTGCACGTTCAGAGCTCTCATCATTCCTGCAGTGCTTTGTTAGACAAACTAAAAATATCCCCCATTTTTCAGTTTTCTTCCAACTTTACCTTGCAAACATCATTCTGTACATGTAAATCAGAAAGAAAAATCAATGTTTACGAAACAAAACCTGAAACTTGAGTAATTAACCCGCTGAGCACAAGCCCACTCCTCATGATGCCACCATCAAACTAACCAGCTGCTTTCTGAAACAAACCTTCTCCTTTCAGCAGTGGACACTGAGAATTTGCTGCAGTCTCCCAGAGCAGAGTCCCAGGGCTGCCTTGGAGGGTCAACTGGCACCTGCATCATCCTCTGCCCAGCTGAATGGGAAGCCTGGATCCTGCTCCTTATCAGAGCAGCTGCAGCATCCACGGCACTTCAGATGAGAGCTGCAGAGCAAGCTGGGGCCGAGCTCTTGCTCGCAGGTGGTAACTGCACAGGATTCATCCTGTCTGCTTTATGCCATAGAAAAAAAGGGGTGTCACGACCCCCAGGTTTGAAATAGCTCCTAGAAACACAAGGAGTCTCCTTGCAGTAAGCAGCATGGGGAGGAGAACCGAGCTGAGGCTGAGCACCAAGGACCCATGGTGCTGAGCAGCATCCTCGAGGCCCTGGGAGATCTCCACGGGAGGGGACAAGACCAGGGAGGGAGCAGGAAAATGTCCTGACCCTGTGGACTTGGCATCTGGAGGATAAAACTGAAGATGAATAGCCCAGGGAGGCAGATTCTGTTTGTCAGACACTCAGGATCCCACCTCACCTGGACACTGCAGTGTGCTAGGAGCTGGGCTTGCACCTCAACGGGACCCTTTGGGACACAGGGTGCCCAGCCCAGCACAGCACTGTCTGCTCTAGATGCAGGGGCAGCAGCTGCTGCAGGAGGCAACAAAGGCCATGGAGGCATCTGCAGATGACAGAAGTGAGAAGACAAATCTGTTTTTCTTCACTGCAGTTCCCATCACTGGAGTTACACATTTTCTGTTTTGCTGCACTTTGAAACAATATTCACCAGTTAGGATTGGAAAAAAAGTCTGAATGTGACAGTACTTTAAAAAATATTGTTAATAAAATTTTTCATCTTTCATAAGTGTCATAAGTGAAGTGTCTTTACATTCCTTAACAACCTGTAGCATTTGCTTTTTAATTACATCTAAAATAGGAAATACAATATCCGCTCCATTACTGAAAAAAAACAAACAGCACACCAGGATATAATGAAGAGCAACATGTCAGAAAGTTTCGGTAATAATTAAACACTTCAGCTTACTCGGTTTAATTAAGAAGTTTAGAAACCACCATCTCAGAAACTAATCTCACGTCCCTCTGAAATCAGCAGGTCAGCCGTCCAGGAAATCGCGCGGATGGCTGAGCAACGTTCTGCAGCCACCCTCCACACCAGGCTGCTGGTCTCCGCGGTCTGAGGGAGTTGTCACAGAAGGACACACAGGTTTCTGGATCCACAGTCAAAGCAGCAAAGCAGAGCTCAGAAGCCAGGCCATCAGCAGGCAGGGGCCGGGCACCGCCGCGGGCACCGGGGTGTTTCTCAGCCCAGGCAGCAGTTTCCAGCACCTGCTGTCTGCAGAACACCCTGGTGGGTCACTCTGCTCAGAGAACTGTGTGCTGTGGGGCAGGGTGAGGAGCTGCCCGAGGAATAAAGTGTACTGGCATTGCTGGCAGTGCCACGGGTGCCACAGCCACCCCCGGAAGGGAGGGGGGTCTCTGGTACCACCGAGGTCCCCGGGGGAGGTTTCCCAGGAGCAGGAGCCCCACACCTGGCACCTGGGTGATGCCTGTGGAGCTGGGGCAGCGGGGACAGGTGATGTCTGCAGGAGATGAAAGCCCTGGCACAGCTTGAGACCCACCAAGCTCTGACAGGGGCTCTGTAAACAAGAGCTCCTTAAACAAATAAGATGAAAGAAGCAATCGGTGCATAAATCTCCTCACACCGAGACATTAGAGGCAAAATATTTATTAAAGAGTAATATAATTCTGTAGCTGGAGATGATGCATGGTGCATGGAAGACATCACTGGAATAAACATTGCAGCAGCATCTGCAAAAGCAACACGATCATCATCAATCTGCATTTCAGAGGGATGAGCAATGCCTCTATGGCCAGGTGCTCCCTCTAATAACTGATCCTTCTGGGGAGCACTGCCTTAAAAAGAAACACTGGGACACGAACAGCTTCGCAGTCCCAACAGTTTAGGCTCCCTGGAACCTGGTAAAGAAATAAAGGTGGGCAGAGAGGATCAGTGAAAACCAAGCCAACCAGAGCAGCTCTGTGTTTCCATGAACAAAATAGCTGTGTGAACACAGAGCCAGGCACTCCAGTGAGATCTTCCCATCAGTCAGGAGAGGCTCCTGATCTGACGTGTGACACAGCCCAGCAGTGGGACCACAGCTGCTGCTGCTGCTGCTGCTGCTGCTGCTGCTGCTGCTGCTGCTGCTGCTGCTGCTGCTGCTGGGCAGTTATTGCAGAGAGCAGAGATGTTTCATAGGGGATAAAGCAGCCAAGCAAAGCTCCGTTCTCAGAGCAGCTGCAATGTGAGGTGAATGTGTACAAGAAAAGGGGGTGTTGCAAACACTGCAGGAGCCCCCAGAGAAGCAGAGGAGCTGGTGTGTCAGCCCAGCCCACCGTGCAGGAGCTCCAGAGCAGCCATGCCTGGGGCCCGGGCGGCTCTGAGGCAGCAGCTGGGTCCCTCTGGGTGCAATTACAGCTTTGCTGCTGTGCTGTGGAACTTCAGGGACTGCAAAGCTCCCCAGTTCAGTAACAACTCTGTAGGTCACAGTGGCAGTGCAATAGAAACGGAAACTTTTGGACACTGACATCCAGTTTATGCTCCCATAAAATCAGCAGACCGTAAGACGAGCCACCCTGGTTTACTGTCCAAGTGCCATCTGCATCTTATTAACTTCACTCTGAACCCTCTCTAACAGAAAGAGCTGCAGTAGCTTTTGCCTCGTCTGCCAAAGCAGCCACCGACTGCAGTTTATTTTTACAACTGAAGTGTTCCAAAATCTATGGAATTGCCCCTGTTTTCCCTTTTGGAGTCTAACCATCAGGTGAGAAGTTCAGGAGAGAGAAGCCTGGGAGCAAAAGTAACTGAAGTCATATTCAGAGGGGTGGGAAATAAAAGAAACACTTTCAAAATATCATAATGCCTGCCTCTTGGGGGCTGACAAATCGCTCTCCAGCCACCCGTGCCTCCCCAGGACACAGCTTTGCCCTCTGCAGCCACTGCCCAGCACCCTCCATCTCCGGGCTTCTGCCTGGAGCAACTTGGCAGCGGGGGAAGGATCCCTGTGAGATACAGTTCCCTGCTCTCCAGAGCCCCTGGAGCCATTCAGAACCAACAAAGGAAATCTCTGCCGTGAACTCTGCTGCTGCATGAACAGACTCACAAAGATCTTCATTAATTCACGTGAGCCCGGAGATTAAAGAATTGTTTTAGTTCTCTCGCATCCAGACTTTATTGTTCTCTTATCTGTTTGGGTTTGTGAGAAGATTAAGGGAAATCAGACCTAAATTAAAGCATTTCACAGAAGAAAGGACTTGGAGAAAGAGGAATTCCCCAATTGTCTGGCTTAGTTCAAGGGTCAGTTGGTTTTGCTTTGCCTTCATCATTCTCCAAAAGTATTTTCATCACTGACTTATTAACTGCTGGAGATGCATCTCCTCTACCCTTCCTTCTCTTGCATTCCTTCCTCTGTTCTCCCCTTACCATTTTCCTCCGCTGTTCATCATTGTCATTGTGACAAATAGAGTTTTACAGATTAAATTGCTTTTCTTGTTATAATTCCAGTACCATAAGAATGTTAATTAGGGTTGCTTATGTTTCAGAAGCTATTTGAAATGAACTGTAAGATCATACACTATTCTTCACCTCCGTATGTAACTCCCACTATTGCTGGTAAAAAAAATGTTCCTATGATTTCAAGATTGGATTTTTTTTTTTCTTGTGGGTAGTATAAAAAGAAAGCAAAGTTTAGATTTCAGACCCAAGGTCTGCCAAAGTTCCTCTGAAAGTCACAAGCACAAAAAACCCAACTCTTCCCAGTTCCACTGGAAATTTCCATCCCTGTCTTCTCTGTGGGGGCCCTTGGTCAGCAGGGCTTGTGGGTGGAGGCAGTAGCAGCCTTGGCTCTGCAGCCTGCCAGAGCCTGCGGGTTTCCCCCTGAAGGGAGGGCTTTGGAAACAGCCCATCAGTGCCCCGTGCCCGAGCAGAACCTGCGACTGCCTTTGAGGAAAAGGGAACGTCTTGTGGGTGTGGAGGGGCTGTAAATGCCTTTTATCCAGGACAGGGAGTGTCTCTTACCGGGTGCTGGGTGCCGGCTGCTGGGCTCTCCCAGCAGCTCTGCCTTGGCAGCTGTGCCCGCTCCTGCTGCCACCCGGCCCTGGCAGTGGTGGGGGACGAGGCACCAGCCCTGCCCCTGCCTGGAGGGGTGGGACAGGTGTCCCCGCGCAGAGCAGCATCACAGACCATCACCTGCCCTTGCTTGGACAAGGGGGTCCCAGTCCGGCGTGTGGGCGGCTCAGCACGGGCGGGTGGGGAGAGGGGAGCCGGTGAATTACAAACAATCCAGCAGAAAAGGTGTAATGGCAGAAAATGAATGAAAATGCCAGGCGGTCGTTGCCAGGAAATGGAGCGGGGCCGCGCAGGAGCCGCGCCGCGCGGGGAAGCAGAGCGCGTTTGCTGTCATTACTCCGCAGGCTGAGCAGCATCAAACAAGATACTCTAATGGTGATGCTTCTGACAGCAGCTGGAACCGCCCGCAGCAGCTCTCCCCACTTCACCTGCCGCTCTTACCTAAAATTAAAAGGCTGGCCCGAGGAAATCTGCTGGGGATTGTTCTTATCGAGCAGCGGAGGAAGAATATTCGCCTAGGATTGGGTTTTTGTTTTGTTTTTTGGGGGGCTTTTTCCTTCCTTTTTCTAAGAGAACGCAGAGTAACGTTACATGGAAAGGATGTTACTATGACACTGATGAATGTGATGAAAAAAAGGGACAGATTCATATAAATTATTTATGATTAATGTTTTATAGTTTACCAGAGCATTTTAAATATAGAGATTTCTGTATTTCTTAACATTATGGAGATATATATAAGAAAAGCATTAGCAGCAAATACCCTCAGCTACTAACCAGGTGGAGCATGTAGGGGAGTCTGTTTGGAGATTAGACCCCCCTAGGGATGTGTTTCAGTACCTGGCTTGTGGCCCACGAGGGCTCTGGGCTCTGCCATCAGCTGCCCAGGTCCCACCCACGCTCCCCATCTGAACCTCCTCTTGTGCAAATGCATCCGTGGCACAGCAGCTGAAGAGGGCAATAAAGTGAACCCTGACACAGACTGTGGTTTTGAAGAGAAGCATAATTAGCAGTGTATGTGCATCTGTGTGTATTCTAGATACTTACCTGCCTCCAGATACACCTGTACATTTCCATCTACAGTGGTGGTGGTAGAACCCCCCTCCCTGGCACCATCCCAGGGGAGGTTGGGGGGGCTCTGAGCACCCTGCTCTGGGTGCAGATGGCCCTGCTCCCTGCAGGGGGTTGGACCAGATGTCCCACCCCAAACCAGCCTATGATTCTATGATTATGTGCTTCTGTGCACCATGGGAGCAGACCTGAGCTGACCCCCTCAGCCTGGCTGTGGGACAGTGGGCTCCCACCCTCTGGTCCCCAGCACACTGTCCTCCTCTGCACCCTGCTGCCACCCCCGCCACACAGCGGGGACAATGTCAGAGAGGCTTTTCAGCTCTGGACTTCTGGGAAAAAGTGAAGAGAAAAACAACTAACCTCTGTTGATATTGAGGCCACGTGGCAGAGAAGCTGGGTGTTCCAGCCATGGCTGTATCTGCAGCAGCCTCTGGGCTCACTGGGCTCAGCAGGTCACAACGCCCACGGCTCACCACCTGTGCAGGTAAAGCAAACACACTCACAATCCCTGCAGCCACTGCCTCTGGGTGCAGGCCCCAGGAAAAACTCACCTGTTTTCTCCTGTCCAGGATGCAGGAGAACACCAGGAGATGGGCAAAGCCACTTGGGAGAGCCCAGCACTGCCCTGCCACTGCTTGCACCTGGTGAGGACTCACTCCTCACAAGACTTGTGCTTAGACCCTTCCCCAGCTCTTTTGCCCTTCTCTGGACACACTCCCCGGGTCCTTTCCCACCAGGCACTTTCCAGCTGCTCTGCCCCATCTTGGGGGGCACACAGGGTGTCCCGGGGAGCCAGTGGGCATCATGCTGCCCCAGCACAGGGCACGGCCACACCGTGGCCACACAGGGTGTCCCAGGGAGCCAGTGGGCATCATGCTGCCCCAGCACAGGGAATGGCCACACCGTGGGCACACAGGGTGTCCCGGGGAGCCAGTGGGCATCATGCTGCCCTGGCACTGGGCATGGCCACACCGTGGGCACACCAGCTGCTCATGCCCACAGAGGAGCGGGCAGCAAGTCTCCAGGGTTATTATGCATCATCAAATTTCCCAATCACTTCAGCCAATTACTTCTGAGGGGTTTTTGATTAAATTTACATAAAATGTATCCTCCCCCCCGGATGGCTTGTTACTACTGCTGTATTATTAAGATTTCTTGCACAACCCTTTCTGGGAGCTGGGATGATCTCCAGCTGCGGAGGAGCTTGCCTTGCCTCCAGCAATCCTTCAGACAGCCCGTGAGAAAGCACCTGGGGTGGCAAGGTCCCAGGTTTCCCCCTCATCTGAGTGAATTCAGCAGTCACAGTCTCTGTGGTGAACCACTGCTGCTGTTGTTCTAGAGACATGTAACCTGTGGCTAGTTTTGTTCCTCTGGGAGCAGATTCAAGCCTGAGCACGGCAGGCTGGCAGGCTTTGGAGGGCTGGGTAAGATTTCAGCAGGTCCATGTACTCCTGCTCATCACCCAGACTGTGAGATCCTGCTGCTCTGTGCCCCATTTCCTTCCCAGCCTGGTGATGTGGAGCACTGAGCTCCAGGCTGGTGGGCTTGGGCAGGACACTGGGACAGGTCAAGGCTTGGTGCTCAAAACTAAGCTGACACAGAGGGGTTTGGTGAGCCTGCAGGGTCCCGTGGAGGCACTGAGGGTGTTGGAAAGTGACACAGCAGAGCTCTGCAGGAATGGAGGGGACCAGCAGCCCTGCCCCAGCAGCTCCCTTCAGAGTCCCCAGTCCCGGGGGGGTTTCAGCTGGATGGAGCTATTTCCCTTCTTAGCAAGAACAGGGCTGTGTTTTGGACTCAGTGTGAGGGGAATGCTGATAATATACTGATAGGTTTAGTTGTTTCCTAGGAAATTGAGGACTTCCCAACTTCCCATGTTTTGCTAGTGAGCAGGACACAGGAATCTGGGAGGGGCTGTGGCCAGGACAGCCACCAGCCATAGTCCCTACCACAGGGCACCATGCCCAGTAGAGAAACTGGGGGGCAGATTGCTGCTGTGGCACCTGTCAGTGGCTGGTGGTAATTCCAGTGTGCATCACTTGTCCTTCTCTTGGGTTTTATTTCTCTCTTCCTCTTTTTTTTTTTTTTTTAATATTACTTTTATTTACTATTATTATTTCATTTTT
>JAOEGS010013642.1:0-34076 GCA_025447755.1 Corythornis vintsioides | reverse complement strand
GGGGAGGGGGGGGGGGGGGGGGGGGGGGGGGGGGGGGGGCCCAAAAGGCACCGTCCCACCCCCACTCAACGGCCTCACGGAGCGAGGAGCCGCCCCAACCGCATCACTCCTGCGTCATCACGCACGGCCACGGAGAGTGACTGTGGCGGGAGCGCCGGTTAGGGTGCCGGCTGAGCGAACTGCGAGGAAAAGCCAGGCTCTTCCCGGGGTGTGGCGAAGAATCGAGTGATCTGGGGTCTAGCAGGGGAAGAAAGAGCCTCTCCGAAAGGCACCGAAGGCTGTGCTGGTTCCCCGCCGGGCCGGGAGCGGGAAGCATCCCCGGCCGCGGTGTCTGCCCCGCAGCGGGAACGTCGTCGATCTGCGCTGGCACCGCCTGTTCACGTCACCGCGGCGTTCGGCCGGGTGGTGCGGGTGCGGTGCGTGCTCCGCGGCCTTCGTTAAGCTTGGGAAGGGCCCGTGGTTTTCAAGGCAGTTGCTTCTTTCCTGTGTAATAAAGCATTTAAAAATAGAGGGCTCGTTTTCAGCGCTGTACTAGAGGCTCTTGCGTATTGAAATCGTGGGCGGGTACCCCGGTTTTCTCGACAGCAAGCTGGGGAGGGTCAGTAGCAGAGCACGAACCCTGCTCCGCCTTAGTGAAGAAGTCCGCAGGTAGGTGCGGGAGAGTTGGGAATACAAAACCTACTATTTTAATGCATTCTACAGCACTTGAGTTTGCTCATGCGAGGAATAAAGACACGTGGCCTGAGCCGCTCCATCGTTGCTAGCTCCGAAAGGACTACCACGGGGCTAAGCCGCTCCACCGCACATTTGTGGGCAGCTCTTCGGCCAGGGCTCGGGCCGCGCTGCTTGACCCCCGCACTCAGCGTCAGAGCTGCTGCTTCTCTTCCCGGCGCAGGGGGGGGAACTCCCGCTGGAGGCGGGCGGTCAGGCATCGCCCCGCGGCACAGCTCCGTGTGCCACACGGCACGGCCGCTTCTCAGCACGGCTCAAGCGTGTCTGGCTCCCATAGCACCAGCCGAGCCCGCACTGTCCCGTCGGCCTCCGCCCAACCCCGTGCGCTGCGAGGCGGGACTTCCTGCCCCTGCCCCGGAGGCGGAGGGAGCGGCCCGGGCGCGGCGGGCGGTAGGTGGGGAGATGGTGGCGTGTCGGGGTCCGTGGCCGCCGCGGGAGGGTGGAACGCGGGCTGCCCGCTGTGTGTTCAGCCCTTGTGGTGGCGTCCCGAGGCTGCGGGAGTGTTGCGGAGCGTCCCGCCGCCTCCCCGCTAGTCCTGGGCCTGGTTGGAGGTGCCGCGCAGCGCTTCGGGGAGGCGGGAAGAGCTGCGCTGCCCGCACGCCCAGCGGTTGCTGTATCGCGGCCGATGGAGGAATAAAGAACACCAAATTCCACTCCCCATCCACTGACTTTTTCCTCGTGTGGGAAGGGGTGGAGGAAGGAGGTGTGAAAGGCAAAGCTTGCTGGGCATCTCTGGGTGCTGATGTGCGAAACTGGAGATCAAAGCCCTGCTCCCAGTTTCGCGTCCCCCGCAGCAGCTCCCAACAGTCCGCGGGAAATCCATCAGGAGGTGGTGAACAAAGCATGATGCTTTCGCAGGGCTCTCTTCTGAAGTCCATCAAGCCTTTCCTGGGGCAACTGAACAGCAGGTGCCTGTGAAAAAAACCCAACTTTTTTGGTTTTGAACCTGCTTCCTGCGAGTTCTGTTTGAAGCTTAACAAAGGGGCTCCCTAGGCACTCATCAGCTTTTCTTCCTGTCACGTCTGAATTCATAAACGTGTATTTTATCCCCTCTCAGCTATGTTTCCCAGCCTGGAAGTCTGCAAACTGATTAGACCTTCCTTATTTGAAAGCTACTCAGAAGGAATTAAAACATCTGGAAATTTCCTGTACCTTATAAATAACCACATAATCTTTCACCAAACAGTTTGAAGATTTTCAGTAAGGCTCAGCAGAGTTTCTGTTCCATTAATGCTTTACTATTCCCACTCTGAATTAAACACAGACTCAAAACTGTTACTTACAGTCCTTTAATTTTTTAAGTCTGTATGGAAAAAAATACTCGTCCACAGTCATGCATGTGTCCTTCAGTTACAAAGTTTGGATAACTTGAACTGTGGAGGAAACCTAATGAAGTTAAGCTTGAGAAAAATAAATCTGAAAAATGAGCAGGTATGATGATGAATTTCAAAGATGGGACTTGAGTCAAAGCTAAATTCTGTGAGGAGCCTTTGTGCCTGAATTCTGAGACTAAGCAGCAAGTTCTCCAAAGGCTAGCTGGGGAACTTTAACAGGACAGGATTTAGAGGTGCTGACACTTTCTTCACATTTAAAACACAGATACAGTATCCTTGGAAAGTAAGCTGGGAAGGATGTAACAGCCAGGAAAGCAGTAACCTTGTTGTGACTGCAGATGCTAAATAACTTTGAAGTGTAACTGACAGTAGTGCTACAGTCATGTCCTGAGCAATATTTTGAATTCTGAGTACAGTAAAATTGCATTATTAAACCAGAAGATTCAGAAACTGCAGCTTAGGGTTTGTGGGTACATCTTATGTTACATTCATCAACTTGTAGAATATGATAAAAACTGCTAAGAAAATATTTTGCTTACTTAAGTTCTTTATCAGCAGGTTTTCAAAACTAAAGGAAGATGTCTTGTTTCCCCAAAATCTCCTTCCAACGTGAAGTTGAAGAGTATCTCACCAAAGTGTTCAGAAATAATGAGGTATGTGAAGTAGATCCTACTAATCATCAACAAATATTCACTAACAATACTATAATTGTCCTTTGATTTCTATTTTGTGTAACTTTAATACCTTACAATTCAGTATTGTCTTCATATTAGACACAGATTTTTACATATAGTTCCATATAAAATATAAAATTATTGTCTCAAAGTAACGTAAAAATATTTAAACAAAACTTAGCAAAAATCTGAGGCTTCCTTTTTGGTTTTCACTAAAGAATATCACAGAGAAAATTAACTACTTATAACCACATAATATTGACAAGAGATACTTCTTTACCCTAGTGTAGAACCAAATATTCCTAATGTCAAAGGACACAAAATGGCATTGCTGGGTATAAGGAGAGATGTTATTCATAGTATTTAATCTACTTTTCCATATCTTTAGCAGTGTCCTTTGTACAGTCCCACAGAGCTTCCTAGCTGTTATTTCAGTTAATGTTAATTTCTTTTTTCATTTCAGCTTATCACTGCTTTAGGAACACAGGAGGTGGAGAGTAAATACCAGTCTCTGTTAAGTCATCTCTCTCATCCACCAGGTTTCACAACTGTTAGAGTTAACACACACATAACCTCAGTGAAACACATGAAAAAATTGCTGTTTGAAGAGATCCAGAAGGTTTGTGCAGTTTTCTTTGTTACTCAAAAATAACAGGATATTTCATCTTTTGCCTGATTATAAGAGCTTTTCATTACAGGAAATTATTCCTTAACATAATCCACGTCCACTGGTATTAACATTATGAAATCATATTGATTTCCTGTCAGCGTTACATGGTAAATGGAAATTCATAATCTAGCAGCACTTCTCATCTAATACATCCAAGAAAGGCAGTAACAGAGGAAAAAGAAAACAAACTCTTTTTCATGTCAGGTCCGGACACTGGGTAGTGTTGGGGTAGTATTGGGTTACTACTGTAGTAACTACTGTAAAGGCATCATAAGTCTACAGAATATGGTAGCAAGAGATAAAAACTGTAGTTTAGCATGTTGTGTTCAGCATATTTGGAACATTTTAAGATTAAAGGATAATGGGTCTGGATCTCATTGCACAAAGTGTTTAGGCAAGTGAGAAAATCTGTCCGTATAAGAAACTGGATCTAGAGTGATGCCCTGCAGCTGCTTCTATTTTCTTTAAATTTTCTGGATTTTTCTTTATCTTCATTAAACATTTATTTATCAGATAATATGTAAGCCATAATGTTTAAGAGGGAGATTGAAACTCTATCCTAGATCTTCATCCTGTGTAAAAAGATCCAGTTCTTCTATTATGTAAATTATTAATGCTAGTGGGTGTGCAGGGAGCTGTTTCCTGACAGGAGCCAAGACATTTCTGTGATGCAGAGCAGTTGACAGTATTCTGCTGCCTGCAATGGTAATGAGTTATGCTAACTTTAAGTTGATTGTAGAAATCTGGAAATGCATATTGTGGTAAGATAGTTTGCTTCAAGGGAAAATGTTTTGCTGAAAACTGAATTAAGACTATTTTCATAAACATTTTGTATTTTGAATTGTGGTTGTATTAGAAAAGGAAACCACATAATAGTTTTTAACAAAAGTCTGCTCATGGACTTTGTGTTTTCCTAAAAGAAAATACTTTAAAAAAAAATCAGATGCAAACTAATGTATGCTTTTTAATGTTTTAAGGTTATATTTTAGAAGGTTCAGGTGAGAAGATACCATCTTTCTAAAGTGCAGGAGCAGTTCATAGAATCATGCAATGTGAGGAGTTGGAAGGGACCTCTAGAGATCACCTAAGGCAGTTGTAAAATGGCAAGCTGTCATTTTTTTCAACTCAGCTCTTGGTACCCAATCATTATTAAAAATGAAAATTAAAAATTATAACCAATCTGGCACATGAAGTAAAGCAGGCAATACAGGAATAGAGTTTATAATGAAAAACATCAAAAAGATAAGACTGGAATCTACATCTACAGATTAGATCCAGGCTTTTCTGGTGGTGGTACTGTGATCTGATGACAACACACTACCTTCTTTCAGAAGAAAGCAAACACCAGTGGCAGGGTCATGAGTGTCAGAACACTGGCCTACTCCCTGAAGTCAGTTCTCAGTGAACCACTTTGTACCCTTTTATTTTTTCATTTTATTAAGTAGTCTCTTACATTAGTATTTTTAACACAGATTTTCTCTTTACATACTATTCCCGACCCCTCTCAACTGTTTTCATTAATTTGTTTGTTGTACTCTACAGTAATAAATTATGAATGGAAAAATATGTTTCAGTCTAATTAAGTACTTCTAAATATTAGGACTTTTAAAATTACTTCTTAATAATTATGTTTTTTTTTTTTTAATGAAACAGCAATTTGAAGGACTATGTGTTCCGGTTCTTGAGCACCCGAAACTCCAGGACATCTTATTAATTCCTGTCATTGGACCCAGGTTTGAAATTTCCACTATTTAGCCTTAAAATGCCATAAAACAATTTTACTTACAGGTTGGGTTATTTTGTTAACCAGTTAGGGTAACTGACTTGCTATAAATGCAGCAGAACTTGGTTTGTATCAAGACCCAGGGAACAGTCTGTATCCTAACTAGGTCAGAGTTTTAGTCCATAAAAGATGTAAGAAAACAGAGAGTTCTCTCTGGATTTATGAGATCCTCTCTGCAAAGCTAGGTGAGTGGCAGAACAACTAAACATTTGTGGTGGAATATTGAACTATATCTAAGATACAGCAGGATTTTCTGCCATTGGCATCAAGTCCAGAGCAAGACTTAGGGAGACTGAATCAATAATGCTGAAAGGATACCTGACTCAATTTTATCCCCTACAAAATGCCTACTTGTTCTGCATTCTTCAGGTGAGTTTGGAGATTTCCCATGTTGAGTCTGTGTCTGCTTTTATGCAGTTTATTTATTGTTATATTCAATTAACTGCTGGGAATTATATTTAAAGTATCTTAGAATGAAAACTGAGATTCAGTTTATGTCATATTGAAGATTGGTAACAAGTAGTACTAGTTTGTAAATGCTGTACACTCTAAAATAGTATTTAATGCTTTTATTTATTCATTCATTTATTTATCATTTGTGGCATCTATTTTTGAAAATTCTGTTCTTTTTATATTCAAATGTGCTTACACTTTAATAGATAAATTTCAAGTGACTTCAAAGATGTTACTGGCAAAGCTCTTTGCACCTGGTTAGATGTGTATTCTAGAATACTTAGTAGCTGTTTAATAAAAAAAATCACATAAAAATCAATTTACAGTTATCTGACCTAGGAAGAGCTGGAGGATTATTTCTCCATCCCATTATAATTTACATGTATTCCTGTCAGGTTCATAATAGTGGCAGAATGTGTCAGAATTTGCTTTATTTTGAGGATTGATTTCCTTCTTGGCTCTACTTTTGATTCCTCTGGGAATAAAATAAATCTTTTAAATGTGATACATGATAGTGAACTATTTTTTCCTTGTGACAAAACCAGTATCAATGAACTAGAATTTACTTGGAAGGTGTTTGGCCTTTTCATTATGCTTTTTTTTTTTTTTCCTTAAACAAACTACATTTTGTATGTTTAGGTGCAGTTTAAAAAGACATGCATCAGAAGTCATTGTTGGAGCCCAGTGTGGATATGCAGTACTTCGAGGAGCACATGTTTATGTCCCTGGAATTATATCTACCTCAAAATGTAAGAGTTCTCTAAATACAGCCAGTTAACTTCTAAAGAGGACAGGGAAAAAAAAAAGTCACTCCTCAATTACAAAATCCAGTAATTAGTAACATGATTTTTTTTGTCTATTCACAGTTGAAATTAATCTTAGTTTTCATTTATCATAAATACATTTTTTCAAGGTTTTTTTTTTTTTTTTTTGATTTTCATTCTTTATGAATTATACATGTAATAAATTACATGTATCTGTTTCTCACCTGGCCTGTTTTAAGTTCCTTTTTCCATATTTAATTCCTGGCAGAACTCATAGTTTTAATGAATTTCAGTTTCTTGTTTTCACTTGAGAGTCTTTTTAAAGAGAATATTCAAAGTAAAACCTGTCTTTTAAGATTTACTACTGAATACTGCAACTTTTAATATGGATGTTCACTAGAATAAACTTACAGAAGTTTGCTGCTTTCCAGTCATGTAAAAAAATAATAAAAGGAAAGTCACAACAGTCACATCTGGATAGTAACTGGATGTATGTTGATTATTTTGATTATTTAATAGATGCTATTTCCAGATATATTATTCCTTCACTGAGTCACAAATTGCCTTCATGATCCTGTCAGATTCTAAGTTACAGATCTAAAAAAAAGATTTTAAAATCCATTAGCAATTCATTTGTTATTGTTTGTTTATAAAATGTCTAGTGAAAAGGTTTTCTCTATTGATGAGAAAAATCTTCCAGTTTTTTTGTCAGATTGTTAAGAAATGGAGACTGTGAGACAAGGTGAAAATTCTACATATATATGCTTAGTGTTCATCAGCCTATTTAATTCTTATTTAAAGATCAAATTAACTTTATGTGAAACCAGTATAATTTTGGATTATTCCCTTCATTATTCTCCTCTGATGAGATCTAGTAATCAGCAAGGTTCTTATTACTAAACTGAGACAAGAAAGCAATTATCTAGCCACTTAACTTCATTACCTTTCATGAACAACCTTCAGTAAGTTTTAAGTGTGTGCTTAAATCCAATTCACCAAACAGGTTTTTTGGTTATTTTTTTTCAGTCTAGGACTTGATAATGAAATAAATCTAACTGCTGTAGCAGTTGAAACTGCTTATTTAGACAACCTCATAAATATTCAAATCCCTCAGAGTCAGCTAGTGATTTATTATAATTGCTGCATCTAATTCTGCATGCAACATCAATTCAAAGAAAATAAAAGATACTTATAGGAGGTATTATATAGTTACTTATAGGAATACTTCAGGGGAAATGTAGATAGGAAAATAAAATAAAAGGGCATACTATCTACTTGAAGGCAAACAGAAAAAGGCTTTATTAAGCACAGATGATCTACCTAGGGAAAAAAAGCATACAGCAAGAACACACATTTAATCCCTGAACTTTCAACTCAAATCAGGGTAAACTAATTAGCAGGGGCCTTTGAGTTTAATTTAACTAATCAAACTAAGCTTTATGTTTATGGAATGGCATCATAAGCTTCAAAAATCTTAAGAACTGTACACAGTGCTAATGCATTTTGAAAGGATGATTGTTAGCAGAGAGTGTAATCAAGGCTTAATGTTTGAATACTGCAAAAAATGATTGGCAGATAAGCTTGATGGCAGATGGCAAACTTCAATTGCTCAAGTTTTTGTTTTGAACAAAAAAAATTGAACAAGTTTTTGTTCAGTGAAGTTTAAGTGGCCAGTAACAGTTGGCTATCACGTGTCATGTAATACTGCCTTTCTACACTGCTTCTTGTTTTAATACAAATGCTCAGTGACTACCCAATAAATATGACCATTTCATAATTCCAGGTCACTTGTGCATATTCAGAAGCCACTTGAAATGGAAGAAATGCATTTCAAATTCTGGTTGCTCTAGCCAGTCAGTCACATCAGCAATGTAATTTTGGAGAATTGTTTGTGGCTGTCACTGCCATAAATAATAATAAATATTAAACAATAAATAATAATAAATAATAACCATAAATAATAATAAATAATAAACAATAAATGCCTTTATTTTAAAGCATGTTTTTCAGTCAGGGCTCAGAGCTTTCTCACTATTCTACAAAGTCACATAAACCATCCTCCTTTGCCAGCTATTTTTGTTCTGACTAAGAAAGTTTGTAAATCCTTAGGACTACACTCCTAGAGTTTGGTGTATATTTACATACTTTACTGATCTGGAGGGTTGTAACAGGAGATGTAAAGCTCTTTTAGAGGATTACTGTGAACAGCAGTTGCCTTAGAGGGAAGAGAGCCACACCAGAAAAAATGGTTTCAACAAGAATATATAATAACTTTTGTCAAAGCAGTGGTTAGAGAAAAAGCAGCTACAGCTGTGGTGTGCCTAGCTATTGAGAGGTCAGACACATGGAGTATTGCTGTCTGCACAGTAAGTCTGAACCAGTGTTGTTTGATGTGCTTGGAGTGCACACAGAGGACTGAATCCTGGAGAGTGTACTTGTGTCTCTCAATTTGGAAGCCATTATTCACCATATTCTCTTTCAAGTCTAATCTGTGTCTGACTACATCAAGAAAATTTAAGTTGTGCTATGATACAGGAGTTGAAAATCATAAATTATTTGGTCACTACTCTCTTGTCATATAATATTCAACTGAAAATTTCAGTTTGTTTTTGCACAGTTATGAAAGCTGGAGACCTAGTCTCAGTCTATTCAGATATTGAAGGGAAATGTAAAAGAGGAGCCAAAGAATTTGAAGGAGTCAAAGTTTTCCTGGGAAATGGGATTTCAGAACTGAGTCGCAGTGAAATCTTTAGCTCCAGTGGCCCACTGAAGTAAGTCCACAGTAACTGCAGTCTACACCTACAGCTCTGCAAAGGGAAGGAAGAAGGTGGGAAGACATTTTAAAGCTGCCTGTACCCTAAGTGAAACCACAAGCTGGCTTTGACCAAGCCCTGGGTTGCACATTGAGATTTCCAGTATTTTTTGGAAGCGTTAGTTACACAAAAAGCAGTGTAAAAAACAAACTGATATCAAAGTAATGACTGAGACTGTACATCCCTAAAACAAACAGTCTAGTAAAAAAGATTACATTGTCAGGGGATTGCTGATTTATTAGAGCTTAAATACAGTAGAAATAGTAGCAGGGTACACCTGCTGAATTAATGATGTGGAATGTCAGTATGTAACACTAAATCTGGTGTCTGCAGGTTGCTTTCTCTGGTCCTTCATTGGACTGTGCAGTGCATATGCAAATAATACTTAACTTCAGTAATATATTGTTTTAAAGCTCAGTATTTTGTCTTTTATTGTTGTCCATTTCCTTGTACATTTGTCTAATGAAATCTGTGTCATATTTAAAACTTTCATGTTGCTTCTAAGTTAAAACCTTTGCTTTTGCAGGCAAATCAGTGTTCCTGTAAGGCTTTTGAAATAGAATTTCTTTAGTTATTTGAATGAAATCTCATCTCTCTTAGTCTAGAAAAATGGAGGAAGATCAAAGTAGGTAATCACAAATAGATCCTAGTGCATACATGGCTAGCCAAAAGCAGTTATGGATTAAAATTAACAAATTTAAATCTGGTTTTATGCATTTCTTTACACTATCAAGGCTTGGATTAGATGTCAGTTTGTCTTGTATATATAAAAAAAGATAATTTTGCTTTATGCAATTTTAACAGATAGTTTCAATTTTAATGTAGTACATTTTTTGTTGTTTCCCCAATTTAATGATGGCATTAAAAAAAAATTCAGATTATAAAATTGTAAAAAAATATTTTTCTGTTTTTTAACTGCTTTTTTTTTTGTAAGGTTGTTTCAAGTTTATATTTGTAAGCATAACAATTTAATATTGTTTAAAATTAAAAATCTGAGTCATTGAAATATTTTTTTTTCATGTTTTTCAGGGGGATGGGCATAAGAATGACAGAGCCAGTCTACCTTAGTCCTTCATTTGATAATGTATTTCCCAGTCATTTGTTTTTACAGGTATGTTTGTTAAAAAAATACCAGTGTGTACTATTTGGAGCATAATGAATATCCTCTAAGCACACATCAGTACTTTATACATCCATTTTGTGTTGTGTGACCTAATTCACTCTTTGGATTTACAAAAAGCAAAGTGTTTGGAATTAAGTCAGTATTTATGTGTAGGTGGTTTAGTGAGATGTGATTAAGGGACTTCAAAGTGATTTAAGAGATATTAACTTAAAAAATTCTTTTTGGACAGGTAGTCTGCATGGAACTTTTAGGTTTTGGAATCTGCTTATGGACTCTGAAATATGAGCCTCTTTCAGAGTGTTTCCCTGTAGATAATTAGGTAAATCTCCAAATATTCTGTTGACTATGTTGAAGAGCAAATCCTTGTCTTTTTCTCTCTAATGTAAAAGGTCTACATAACCAAAATAACTATGAAAAATCTTACAGTAGCACAGCTTCTACTACCTCTCACCATAAGAAACAATGGCTCTTTTTTGTCTAGTTCTTATTGTAAAATTTAGAGACATTTTAAGCTATCTTTTCCTTTTTTTCATCTTGAATATTTGTGATAGCTATACTCCTTTTTCCCCCACAGTAAAACTAATTAAAAGTCATACTCAGCCATGACAATTAGCTACCTGTGATATGCTGAAATGTGGGATGATGACATCATGGAACTTTTTAGTTTTCTTCCATCAGGTATAATTCTTGGTTTCAGTTTTCTGACATAAAAGATAAATTGAACATTTAAATTAGATTTCTATGACAGGTAGTTTGCCAACAGTGTTATTGTAGTTCATTTGATATATCTAAAAGGATTTAGAAGCAGGGTTTAAGACAAAATCAAGCTGTCCAGCCTTCAAAAAAACAAACCCCTGTTATTTTAATCTTTAATTAATCTTTAATTAATATTGCATATTATTTCTATTCAGTGCATCTATTCTGTTTATACAATTAATAGCATGGTTCAGATTCTTAGACCTTAATTCAGTAAGTTTAAACTCCTGTTGATCTTGTTTGTTACTATACTACACCAGTAAATGTAGAAATATATGGAAATGTTCCAATAAACAGGTCAATATAAAATATTAGTAATATACAGAGTTGCTCTGTGTCTGACATAATATCAGCTTATTTGATTTTTAGCACTCTAGGCTTTGTAGTCATGAACTCTTAAACTTCAGTCATAGATACTCATATATAGCTTTAAATAAAAAAGGTGCCCCTGGAGAATTTTGACCTATCCTCCCTCTTTTGTGTAATCCAAATAATTTGTTCTCTTTTAAGGAACTGACATCAATATCATAGGTATCTTCACTGCTGAATTAATTTTTGGTTCAACAAGTTAGTCATTCCATAATACAGAACCTGATACAGGATGTAAGGTTTGAATTCTCCTGTGTTTGTTTTTCTGCTAGAACTTGCCCTCTGTGGTTGTGAGCCATATTTTAAACCCTCAACCAGGAGAGAGAATTTTAGATATGTGTGCTGCACCTGGAGGAAAAACAACCCATATGGCAACATTAATGCATGACCAGGTAAGAGAAACCATAGAGCATTTTCTGTCTCACTGAAGAAAGTCTGAACACTGTTCAGTTGCACAGCTTTCTCCACTTAGCTGTTAGAATGCACAGATAATTTACAACAGCAAGCAAAAATATTTGCATGCTCTGCTTACCAATGTATTTTGCTGCACATCAGAGTTACTGAGATGATTCCTCATTTTAAAACCTTATGTTCTGCAAATTCACTTGTTGAAATAGGTTTGATTTCACTTTTTAAATGTTACTGATTTATTTGCATGAAATACTTTGTAACATGCAGGGCAAAATTATGTAGTAATTAATCTAGTAGTAATAATACTACTAGATTAATGAAACTAAGAAAATATGGAAATCAAGGGTTACTACTGTGTGCCAAAAGAATACACAATTCTGTAAAAAAACATTAAAAAGTTCCTAATCCATTTTTCTTTTAACTAAAAATTATCAGCTCTGCAGTACAGGTATGATCATAGACTGCATCTCTAGTTTGAATTTGTCATTCTGTGGTAGAAGGTCACAAACCCTAAAATAACTCAGGAGAAGGTAATGAGAAGAAACAACAAAATATTTAGAGAAAGACAAAGACAGAAGCCAAAATGCATGTGAATATGGGAATAACTATTTGCATATATTATATAATATATATAGTATTTCTATATGCAAAATGACAGAATGTGCTTTTCTAGCAGAGAGAAAAAAATGTGTCATGTTTCCTGTAAAAATTCATCTTAATGAAAATTTAAAACTTGATCTATCTTTTTTAATCTCATGTATTTGAGACTTCTCTTTCAAATGATCACATTTTTACCTAAGTTAGTGCCTACTAAAACAAAGAGTACCAAACAAAAAGCCCCAAATTGTCAGAAATCAGACATTATAGGGTCCCTTAGGGAGCTACTGTGCCAAGCAGCAGGTGCCAGTCTGAATGCACACAGCTTTAGGCTGCTGTCTAACCTGATGTGAAAAAGATGGGCAAGCAAGGGCTACTGGAGTACAAAATTCTGTAGGGAAAACTAAGCCTCATTCACCAAGCTGCTGGAGAGAGAAGGAAATCAGGAACTGTGCATCCATTTAATATCTATTGTGATACAACCTGTGGGTTTTTTTCAGGGTGAAGTGATAGCCATGGACAAGATAGCTAACAAGGTCAAAAAAATTAAGGAGAATGCTGAATTGCTACAGTTGAGTTGCATTAAGGCCTTTTGCTATGATGGAACAAAAGCACTTTCAGTTGAGAAGATTGAGGATGAACAAGGTAAACAACCTGAGTATTAGTAGCTTTTAGGAGAAAACACTAGTTTTGCACTAACAATGTTTGACCTGACACAGGTCTAGAAGCCCTTGAAATCTTGGCAGATACCTAAGCTGTTTCAGCACTGTGAATGCTTTTATTTTCTACTCTTTTGTGATTATCAGCTTCTCCATGAAGCAGTGTCCTTACCACAAACTCATATGCTCAAAGGAAATACATTTCTTTTCCAGATAATGTTGAAGACTGAAGAAGCCTTAAAGCTTTTTTCATGCTAATGTTTAACCCCATACTCTGAATTGACTTAGTCTGAGAAAAAAAATCCAAACTTTTGCAGAATTGCTTGGCTTCTCAGGCTCAGAATCCTCATCTGTGAAATGAAGCTATTAATACCTAACTCCCAGGAGTGCTGCAAGGTTTAGTTCATTGATGTTTGTTCAGCTGTTCAGGGGAAAGTTTTATACAAGTACAGTGTATTATTTTAAGTTAATTTCATTTGCTTTTCTGAAGTGCTGTATTTATGGTACTGGTTCTGTTCCCATGATGGAATGATTAAACAGTATCTGCTGTCTTGATTATTTTTAGTTTGCTGTGCAAACTAAAACTATACTTTTTCACTCCATTTAGTCCCAGTCACTGGTTAGCCTAAGTAAGAATCAGGTTGCATAAATCACCTTCCTTGTCCCTGTGCCTTACAGTTATTCCTGCTTTGGAGGACTAACAATACTTTCTTAATAGCCTTCCTATGTACATAAAATATTGTAGGTGGTATATAGCACCTACACAGGTGAACAAGAGCTAACTGTGATACATGAAGACTTTTCTGCACATCCCTGCAAGTGAGACATATATTGAATGCTGTAGTAATGGATCAGAGGTAGATAGATAGACTAATTTTGCAGTCCTGGAACAAGCTAGGTAGCAGTAATATGAATTCACATGTTTTCACTTGGGACCTAACTTGAGTATTTGAGAAATAGAAATTAAAAAATGAGGTGCAGCATATAAATGGCCCTCTTCCTCACTGGTTATGCACATAAACTTGTGGAGCCACTTCTGACTTGCTGATGCTGAGCAGAAGAGTCTCTCTCACTAAGGCAGTAGAAACTTGTGGGCTGTTGAGCCAGTGGGATTCAGCTGAAAGGATGGGCTGCATCTAGAAATTACATAGTCCCTTATCTAGCCAGATAAGGCTCAGAAATTGGTCTTGTCTTCACCATCCTTGTTTACTGAGGACAGCCTGTGTCACACATTAGAGCTTGAAATATTACATGTTACTGTGAAGTGCTTTATTTTCTACAGATATATATGCATCACAAGAAATAGTTATATAGATAGCCCACTTATTAAGGCATTCTTAATAGTCTTAATAGTTAACTACAGGCTTCTGTCAGTAAAGATTCACACACATAGTTCAGTCATGAGCTGACTGTGTACAGCCTGTGCACAGAACTCTGTACCCAGCACCTCTGACAGATCATGTTTCAGCATTTTTGATTACTTTTACATTTTACTTTCAAATTATTAAATTAAGGTTAGAAGCTATTATTGCCTAAAGGAATGATGTATTGTTTGAGCTCACAGAACTAAAACTGCAGTTACTCTGGGAGATGAAATCTACAACCAGCAGTGTTGGAAGTTGTCTCTAGCTCAGATTACTTTTGTAGACACCTGCAGTAAAGTTTTATGTTGAGGAATCAGTAACAGCTTGTCCTTATGTATGGTGAAGTGTAAAGGAAAGAAACAGCCCCATTTTACATTCCTAACTGCTTTTGCAGAAGGACCTCCATTCTTACCAGAGTCATTTGACCGAATTCTTCTCGATGCTCCGTGCAGTGGGATGGGCCAGAGACCAAACATGGCTTGCTCACTGACCCTAAGGGAAGTGACCTCTTACCAGCCCCTGCAGCGCAGGCTCTTTGCTGTGGTAGGTATCAATCTTTTGTAAAAAAAGCTAAATTGAACTTAAAGGATCTTTTAGCATAAAATTTCATATGAAAAAATGGTGATTTTCCCTACCTTTCAGCACTCAAGCAAAGAAGGTATTGTTAAGATTCTGTTAACTTCTCAGCTCCAACTTCTCTGTTCCTAGGTGAAGTCATTTCTGGGTCATATGAAAAGTGTATGTAAACCACAGTAAATAAAATCTTTCTATGTGGGATTTTTTATTTCCTCAACAGTTTTAATTTATAATAATCACAAGGATCTAAGTCGCAGAGCAGGTTAAGTCTTTTCACTGCAGCAGCACAGCCTCTGTAAGCTCACTGCACTGAACTCCCATGCAGTAGTGCTGTGACTGTAGTGAATATGAGATGGAGTACAAAGCTAGGAGGCCATGTTACAACTTTTCATGCTAGTGGGAGTGCACTCGTGCTGATGCTGAAAGTTAAGATTTCCTGAAATGTTTCTAAATCTGAATTATCTGTATTCAAAGTGAACCACAGCTTGAAAAGCAACATAGATGTAGCTTCTAGGGCAAATATATGGAGACAGTTGACATCTAATATCACTGATAAAATATTTTGCATCCATGATTGGCAGCAGGTAATGAAAACAGAACTAATCTACAGCAGAACTGTACAAATAACAAATCTTACAAGGTGAACCATGTCAATGGCATTAATAAATTGCATGAGCAGTGTATATATATAAACTGATGCATATAAATATCTCAGTATAATGCTGAATTGGAAAGAAAAATCTTTCTAATCCATGGGATCCTTTACTGTATTCCCCAAGAAGAATTAGTATCCCAATGGCTCAAAAAAAAAAGTATTTGAGTTTAATTAAGTACTAAGTTTTCATACTATAACTGAATGGTTTCTTGGTTAATATTGTTTAGTAAAAAAGCTGAACTATTGTTTATTTGTTCCCTGCAGGCAGTGAAATTGCTCAAGCCAGGAGGTGTTTTAGTATATAGCACATGCACAATTACACTCTCTGAAAATGAGGAGCAAGTTGCTTGGGCCCTGAAAACATTTCCTTGCCTCCAGCTTCAGGCACAGGTAATAGTATTTTCTGGGTGCTTCAAGCAATCTAGTAAGTTGTTTTGGCACTATAAAGTTACATGCCCTATTTACTATCAATAAATCCTTTTTCACTGCATACAGTTTTAGCTGCTGTAGATAGAAATAACACAAGGATTTCTGAAGCTCTTTTAATCTATTCTCATGTTTAATTGATCTTCACTTACATACTAAGTAGTTTCCTGCTGTGTACTCTGGTTTTGATTTGGTTTTTTTTTTTTTTTGATTTGTACAACAGTCAGTTAAAACAGAATCCTAGAATGGCTAGGGCTGGAAGGGACCTCCTTGTATCTGTTCTGCATGGGCAGCTGATAAGACTGAGAAGATCAGGAGGGGCTCTCCCACTTCTCCAGGGAAGGACCTGATTCCACTCACCCCCCATCTCCTAGGTCACCTCCTTTACCCATTTTTTCTGGATAGCAAGACAAAATGGAATCATCCAGCCCTCACTTGCTGCCCTTCTTGCTGGGATGGTATAGCCTGGCTCCCCCAGTCTATCTCCCTTCCTAATCCCATACAGTCCTTACTCTTTTCATTTTATCCTTTTGCTCAGCCACCAATGCTGAGCAGATCATTCACCTACACTTTTTATGATGACTTGTATCTGTCTTAAGAAATTTAGATGCTTATTTTAACTGAAAGTAAAAAAAATATATATAAAATGAGTGTACAGTTATATGACAGGTAAGATTTAACTGAACTGAGGAATGTCTTAAAAGATTTGTATGTCAGGCTTCTTCTGCCTGCTTTCTTGCTATTCATTTACTAGGAATTCTTCAGTCAGAAGAATTCAACTGAGGTTGTACATTTTAACAGCATAAAAATTGTCCCTGCTAGAATGACAAAACAAAACACAAGCCCTATTAACTCAAATGCAAGATTAAATGTGGTTTAACAGACTTTCACCAGTACTATCAGTCTTGAATAAAGCACTAATGTCATACCTGTAAAAAATAAGCTTTTGCACATAGTATATTTTAAACAATTCAGATGACACTGAATTGTTTACCCATAGCTAGTTTATAGTGCATGATAACTAGTTCCCCAGTAAACTAAGGTGATATTTTCTGATGAACAGGAAAATGGGAGTCCAGGGTTGGCTTACCTCATGTTCCTTCATGTGCTTCCCTTGTTCTTTAGTCTCTTGATGGGTATCTCTTTATGCACCCAGTCCACTGTCTCCCACTTTTGCACTTTGACATCACATCCTGGAATCATATTGGGTAAGGAAAAAGTCAGGAGCTGGAGCCATAGGCATTGATCTTGTAGGTGGAGGTTACTGCACAGCAGCTGATCCTTCTGTTTGTGCAGAATTACTTCCTCTTAGGCACCCTCCACATGGGAATTACTGTGCAGCAGCTGAAATGCAGTAACTTAACCAGAAGGAAAAGGAAAGAGGAACAAACTGGTCTGTCTTTGGCCAAGTTGCTTGACTCCATGTAATACTTTTTTTCCCTAGGCTTTTATCATTCTAGCCTTCTATTACCTCAAGTCACCTGTTTGCCTTTGTTATTTTTTCTTTTCAATTTACAATGGCCAACTCTTTTTGTCTCTTACCTGGAAAGTCCTGAAATCCTGCTGAGGGAAAGGAGAAGAATCAGGCTGCAGCCTCTTGGCTGCCCTGCTTTGCACCACACGGTTAAGCAACTAACTTGCATCATGTGCTGACTGAGTGAGCTCATGTGCTAGCAAAGTGTGATGGTTCAAAAATACTCTTCTGTAGGCTGCATTATAGACTATACTAGACTTGATTTACAAAGGAGAGCTATTTTTGATACTGCACTGCCAGCTTTTGCACATTTTGTTCTATTTCTTTACTGAATGTCTTGAAAGAACAATCCAGCTAAGAATCAGGTTTTTTTTCCAAGAATCAGTGTACTAAAAATGCAGACAAGGCTACTCCCAAGAAATGCTGAGAAAAGGGCTGGGATTTTAAGCCCTTCTCTGTCCAGGATTTTGATGCCAAACGTAATCTAAAGGCAGATACCTTAAGTGGTTCCTTTTCTTTCTCTGCCTCATACACCTACACATGTAATAGTCCCATTTGCCTGTTAGTCTAATTACATGCAACTCAGATTTTTCTGCTGCATCATCTTCCAAAATGATGCCTCTTCAGGCAGTAAAGTATTCTGGGTTTGGGTTTTCAGTCTCTCCAGTTCAAGTGTTTAATGTGAAGAATCCAGGTACTTCTACTACTGGTACTGAGTATATTAATAACTTGCTAAGGAATCACTATTTTTGACTTAACAGAAGTGCTGTGACATTTTCAAGTGGCAACCTAACACTTTTAGACCTTACTGTCTGGTGAGAAGAGCTTTCTCATGTCTCAGTCCTTTGAGTAATGAATCATTTTAGACCTATCTACCTGTCCTCAGTAACTGGGCTGAAGGGGATTAGGTGCACCACCACCTCCTCAGAGTACTGTAGACCTTGTGGATATGCTGGTATACCTATTGGTCAGATGAAGGCAAGGAAGGAAGGGCTACATTACTTCTAAATCCTCCTGGTGTGAATGACAGAAACCTAGCTTGTCTATATTTACAGGCAGCTCTGCATAAGCTCTGTGGAATACTGTTATGGGACTGAAAAACCTCACTGCTGCAATAATTTGCTTTTCTTTGTTACTTAAAAAGGAACCTCACATGGGAGGAGAAGGCATGAGGGGAGCTGGACTGTCACCTGATCAGCTGAAACTGCTGCAGAGGTTTGATCCATCTTCTGTGACATTGCAAGAAATGGAGATTAGTTCTTTGCAAGACTCCAGGGAAGATGATCTGATTGCACTGGCAAATAAGGACTGTATAGGATTTTTTATAGCAAAATTTATTAAATTGAACAGTAAATAAGCATTTAGGAATGGAACCTAAAAAAAAAAAAACCAAAACAACAACTCTGTGACAGCCTTAAGAACAGTTCAGACATGGTGTGTTTTTTCCTGCTGCAGTGTTGCCAAGCCAACAGGCTGACGACAGGGTTGCTATGGCAGCAGGAAAATCTGCCAGCTGTTCTGCTGGGAAAGAGCCACAGGTTGCAGAAAGAAAGTCATGCTGGGGGGAAGGGCAGTGTAATTTTTTTGTCTCCATTTGCTTTTGGATTTACAGCAGGTCAGTGCACGAGTGATATGGACATTCACTCGTCCTGCTGTCTGTTCTGTCTTTCCCCCTGTGAATCACTTACCTAGTTCAGCAACCATAGGAAAGGGTTTTCTCTGGGAGGGGAGGAGATCTACTTTTAATAAATCCAAATGTAAATAAAATAGATGAGAACTGTTATTATGAATTTTGGAAAAGGTGGTTTCTATGGAGGTTTACCAGTAGTTAATGTTCTGTTAATAACGTGCTTAGAAATCACTGTAACATTTTACAAAGAACTGTTTTATAAATTGATAGTTAGAACCTCATTTCTCTTTTATTTTAATACAAGCAAGATTCTCTGTACACATAATATATACACAAAATACGATTAGGCTTTGTAGCATGTCTTTTATAGCAGCATGAATATATTAAACCATCTCAGTCTGGGAATGTAAATAAATATTGTTTTAAACATCAAACTTCCCATGCATAAACTGTATTGGTTCTGAAATAGCCTATTGGACTGGCTGACAAGTGACAATTTTAAAATCAAACATTTGCAACAGAAGGGGCTACAGTTGTGGTTAATATATCAAAAGACAGAAAACAATGCAAGATACCATCTGAAGTGTTGCAAATCACCTTGTAAAGAACTAAGAATATTCACTCTTTATTGGTTAGAAAGCATCATTAGCTAAAGTCGTTATGAAAATTGAAAATGGGGAAGCCTGCTAATGACAACTGCCTTAATACACTGCCCAAAGTGATAATAACCTACATTTCTTAAAGATGTTAGATGGATTTGAAAGTTCTGCTTCAGTTCCAGATGTTCTTTTGAACAGTGTTCCCTTTTCTCAGTACTGCTGGAACTGACAACAGCACTAAAATCAGAGGGAAAAAATAAGTACAGTTCAAAAATGTAATCTGATGTGTGTGTTTGCTTCCTCTCATCAATTTCCAGTTTTAAAAGAGCAGTACTTTTATAATTTCATCTTTCTGCTGTCAGAATTGCTTTTGCATTTGCTCGCAAGCAAAACAATGTAAAAAATGCTGTTTCTCAGTAGCCTAGTTGTTTGCATATATTTGCTGGAAATGTTTTGACACAGTATGTTTTCTGCTGTCCTTAAGGAAAACAAACAGTTCTGCCAAGGTTTACTAGTACACCCTCTGAAAGGCCTGTCCTAGTGACAGGAGGATGGGATTCCTGTCAACCTAGGCTACTCCTGTTGGTCACTTGTTGCCATTAACCACCACACATCTAAAGATATGAAGTCATTTTGTTTCATCCCTAGTAGATGAGACATCCTATTTAGAGTCATGAAAGCTCATACTGTAAATTTTTTAAGTCTAACTATGGTTAAAGTAATTGCTTGGTAATAAAAGGGATCAGTCCTTCATTTTAAGGACCTGTTGAAATTTTCAATTGAGTGCTAGTAAAAGAACATTTGTTTTTGGTTTGCAGAATATATAAATTCTGTAAACCATCAGCACACATGGACTATATGCTGAAATTTGCACATGCATATAAAGTAAGGAACATTGCCTCCAGTTTTCAGTAGCAGTATTTGTACAATGCTGAATCTGAAAGAATTAAGACTGTTGAATTTTTGGTGGAAGATTTGTTGAGACCTTCTCTGATTTCTTTAGTTTTGAAAAAAAAATAATAAAGCTTTTCAAAAAGTTGATCTCACTTATTTTATATGAGAAGTTCCTGGGGTTGGGGGGGGGCGGGGGGGGGTGAGGAGGCATAAAGAAAAAATAACTGACTTGTGTTTGATTCCAGTGTAATTGCAGACCAGACTTCACCTGAAAACAAAAGTAATGGTATCTGAACTAGTAATTAGAGTTGTTTCTGCAAAAGTCAACTGCTAGACTTAAAAGAACACTGAGCATATTAAAGAGCTAAGCTTCAGCTCCTTCCCCTGGGTCCCCTCTCCATCAGGCAGTTCAGAACAGAAACTGAACTGAGATGCTCCAAATAATCCCTTGAAGGAGCCACTGTCCATCCTTTGACTGTAGGCTTGGCTAAGCTGGATGGATGCCCTTCTTTTTTCTTGTCTCTTCCAATCTTACTGTGACTTTAACTAGATGTGCAAGAATAGTTTCTCATTTTCACAATTTTGGTGTTTGATGTATAAATATTTCTACTACACAGTATGGTTACTTTCCTGGTAAGAATGCTTTACACACTGAATCATTATGCTTCAGTGTTCAATGCTGAAGCATAATTGAATATATATATTTAAATATATAAGATATTTATATATTAAATTTAAAAAGTAATTGTAATGAAAGATTAGACTTACAAAATAGATTAGGCATGCAATCAGATCCTGTCTTTAAGAAAGTCTGAAAAGTAGTTTTCTCTATTTGCAGAAGTAGTGATTAGTAATAGTGCCAAATCTAAATATTTATATTGGTCAATATAAAGATATTAAAATAGGCATCCTAGTATAGTATGAAATTATACAGCTTTTTCCTATTTGAGTGTTGTGGAGACCATCAATTTTTAGATTATAGGATTTCATATCCTTTTTAAAGAAAAGTGAGTATTTCAGTGAGGAATAGGCTGGTGATGGTGATAACAAAAAAAATTATATTTTCAACTACTGTCTCCAAAGTAAAGAACCTTTTTATGTTTAATTATTCATGACTAAAAAAAATTATGAGCAAATCAAATTTTGTACTGCTAGAAACTACTGCAGAGTAAGCATGAGAGATAAAAGTGGTAAGAATAAAGTAAGAAAAGAGAACATGGATGAGATAGAAGAACCAGCTTTAGCCCTATTATATCTGATAAAAATTTTTTTGGGGCTGCGTAGGAACAAATCTTGAGGGTGTTAAGTTATAAAAAGAAACTGTCTCTAAAACTACTGTATGCTCATATGTAACTGTTACATAAAACTGGGGAAATAAATTATAGACAAATTGCCAAGCAATAAATCTGATTAACATTTGATTAAAAAATTCACATGAAAAATGGCACCCACGTATTTTACAGATGATAGAAGAAATAAAATTTTGGTGAACAATCTGCAATAAAGTAATAAATATAAGTAAATGTACACCAGAAATGTTATGTTACACGCTGAAAAAATAATTTCTCTGCTTTTCCTCTAGACTATGTAATAAAGATTTTTTGCAATGTGCTTTATTTTCCTGGATGGAACAGAATTAGAAGTCAAAAGTATTTGGGAAATAGCTTTCAGCCTGATATGTTAAAGCAATCAGAGGTCAAATGCAACCACAAACCAAAATAAATCTTGAAGAGGCTTTAGTAACTAACTCAGTACATGGTTTACACTAACCTTTTTACTTTGGACAGATGCTGATTAAAAGCACTCAGACCACTCGCTGCACTGCAGCTAAGGGAATGATTATGGGCTGCAGTAAAACCTCTGCAGGTGTCAAAGAACAGGAGGATCACTTTACAAATCAATGGAGCTTAAAAATGGTATTTACTAACAAAATCCTAAGACACTAAGTATTAAGGGACAGGGTATTAGACCTGAGCAGGAACTGTATGTATAGGATGAGTAACCAGATAAGCATGGAAAAGTGAAAATAGGTCTCTACTTTTAGAGTCTGAGTGCAATTTAATTTCCTTATCTTTATAATAAGGGCTATAGGTGAAGAGTTTACATATATCTGTAAATAAAGGTACTCCATTCAAACTCACTGTGGACTTAAAACCCCTCTTCATTAATTAGGGCCACATCCTTAGGAGAAACTATTTTAATTTTCCAACATGAGAAGCAAAAAACTCTTCTCAAATTCTGAAATCCTGATACCAGACATGGAGTATGTCATGGTATGTTCTAGAAAAAGTTTTAAATTTCTAATCAGCAATTAATGGATAGATTTGAAAATAGTTTCAGTTCTTAACTCCTGATGCTGCCTTTGTGCAAAAATCTGTTTGCTTATTCCTTTAACAGGTCTGGAGACTGTTACTCTCACCTCCTTCCAGTCCCTCCTCGAGAGTTTTCTGTTCCATGATGTCTGTGTGACACCAAACTGATAGAGGGTTGACTTGGACTGCTGAACAGCACTGAAGTGCATTCATTTGAAAAGACACACAGAAAAATAAGGTTAACATACATGTAAATGCTAAAATGCATCCCATTCCTTCCATATACTGACATTCTTTAGAAAAATATAGAGCTAGAGCTGACAAGGACCTATTTAACTGTTTTATCTTCCTCCCTTTCCTCCTGTCTCACTGGTTTTATTATCTTTTTAGCTCATTTGAATAGAAATTGTACAGGTTGTTTGGTACCACGCATACATAAGAAGACTCTGGATCTCACTGGGACCTCTACCATGCCTCAGATTCAAAGCTCCTGAAACCAGATAAAGAAATATTAACTCATTAGTATCCTAATGCAAACAGTAATATTAAACTTTCTATTGGCAAAACTCTGTGAAGATATTTCATCACAATAACCTTTGATATGTCCTCCAGTTGGAGTGTTTTTAAAGCTTCTTATTAAAATAACTCTGTTAAAGTGCTTTTCAAAGTAGTGCTCAGCAGGCAGGTGGTATTGTGCAGTATGTGTAGTACCAGCTCACATTTGTCACTCAAAACAGTAACTGAAAGTATCAGCAAGGCTACTAAAAAGCTGCAGAGTTTGCCTAAGAAATGCACGTGTTAATATGCTGACTGTATAAAATTACCAGCCCTATACAAAATATGAGTCTCTCCTTAGCTGGACTGGGACATGCCTTTGTTTGGTAACATTTATATTCCATAAATCAATATATAGGTCATACTTAAAGACTAGGGCTCTATTTTCTCATGTATTTGTCTATACATTACTAATTCCTCCATGGTTTCCATGCACTGCTTTCATGAAGTGCTTTGAAATTCTGCCAAACATTCCTTAAAAATTACTTTATGAAAGTTGGAAAATAAATATTATCTGGAACAAAAGTTTAAGAACAAAAAAATTCAGGGTATTGAAGTGAAATCCACAGA
The DNA here is from genome assembly GCA_025447755.1 of Corythornis vintsioides. Classification (NCBI taxonomy): domain Eukaryota; kingdom Metazoa; phylum Chordata; class Aves; order Coraciiformes; family Alcedinidae; genus Corythornis; species Corythornis vintsioides. The sequence continues at coordinate 9,883 of JAOEGS010013642.1, read as the reverse complement.
TCACTTCTTGCAGAACATAGTTGTCATATTAACAGTTTTAGGGAGCAACAGCATTCACTGAAGCTGGTAAAATAACCAAAGCCAGGCTAAAGACACTATCACTTCTCTTCTCACTTAGAACAGTCTTTCAAAGTCATTTTTCCACTGATACCCTGAAATTCCTCTCATATCAAAAGCCACTATTTATATACTCTTATATATCCATTTAGTAATATAACAGCTTTACTTACCTATGCTTCCTTTGTCTACCAAGTCACTTAGTTATGTTTAGAAAAACACAATTTTATTTCTAGAAAGACCCTTTTCCTTACATTCCCCACAATTCCTGCTTTGAGCCAAATACTACCCTTGAATAACCACAACAGCCAGCAGCACTGGGAGGAATGGCCAGATACCTGGCAGCAGAATTTCACACTCTTATTTTGTTGTAAAAAAAACCCCTTAAAACAAAAATGCATATAAAGCATCCAGGAAAGAGGTAGAAGAAGGAAAGCAGGACAGGTATGTTTGAGGGAGTTAAACTGAATTGCTTGGATGCCAGAATAGGAGAGTGGAGAAAAAATGCACCTGCCATATATCTCATCCATTTCACCAAAATGATATTAAAAATCAGGCAATGCTGATATTCCCAGAATTAAAATAATAAATAAAAAGATTTTCCAGCTAAATGAATTACAGTCTTTATATAATGTGCTATTTACAGTGAAATACAAGAAGTATTTCATTCATACCATTACTACAAAGACTCTATGTGATGCAGAACAGCTTTTACACTAGGCAAGGGTATGGAACCTGTAGTCAAAAATAGTAGTGAATTTTCCCCCACTTACCAGTGCAACAGGTGTTCAACTCAAAACAGTGTTCACTCCTTTTGATTTCAATGCATTTTCTCTAGCAAGCTTGTAACAGAGTATTTTGTCACAGTCGTTTTTCTAAGCTCTCAGCAGCAGTTTAACAGTTTAGGTGAAGGAGCAGCAGTGAGCTGGCTGCAAAGTGGGAATGCAGAGGAATTGGCAAGTGTAGAAAAAGTGGAGAAGCTACAAAAATTTATTTTCCAACAAAATAACTCTCCACAAGCTGTGTAAACTTTTCTTACTAAAACAAATACTCTAAAACACAAAGATTTTACATTTCCAGTGAAACACTCACAGTAACATTTGCCTGTTTTTACTCTCCTCAAGTCTGAACAAAGAGCCAGCAGATTTATGCTTTCTCAATTACCTGGGTCAGTAAACTCCCTCATATTCCCTGACTGCAATTTGGATTTTTAAATTCATAGACAGACTGAAGAATTGGAGTTGTTGGGCTTTGGAGTAACCTTTGTTTTCTTCAGTAGATTCTCACACTTGGCTGCCTAACGTGCACATGCCATGCACACCTACACCCATCCACCACCTGCCTCTCACATACACACCTCTCTCACGTGTGCTCCAGTATTCTGACAATAGAACAACAATTAAGCTGTGCCCCTTGCAATTTTGTGACCTGTACACAGAAGAACAATTTGTAGTGGTTAGTTTATCATCAATTTAAAACGCCGTTGGGTTTGCAAGGATAGCATAAGGTATAAGAGTTAGACCCTTTATCTCAAGCACTCAGTCATATTTACAGTAAGTATAAGCTTTCTGCTACAGAAGAAAAGTATTTAGATTTAACACTGTTACAGATTTCCTAAATGAGGCTAGTTCCAGTTGCCAGTAATTCAAAAGCAAATCTGCTGACTTGGCATTAGGACTCTAAAACAGTGTGATCAAACTTATATAGTAAGAAGGTGTCTGCAGAAATAACATTTATAAACTGTATATACAGTACACAGTACTAGTACATAGAAAATAGATTCTGACTTCACGATCCCCTGTGTGTAAGGCAAGACTGCATTCTGTCTTCAAATGGAGTCCACCAGAGGAACAAGCAACAGATAGTGGCTTTTAAATCAATATGCAAATTAAGTGCATACAAATTAAAAATCAGAGCAGACAAAAAAAGTTTTAGATTTTTTATGTGCTGATTCTGGCTTGCTGAATACATGGGAAGTTATTTAACATCAAATGTACCTTTTTTTTGTTTAAAAAACACTAACAACACCTTGATGGCAACAGATATTGTTCAAGTGGCAGCTACCAAAACAGCTTGAAAAACGGCATGGCACAACATCAGGAACTCTGCAGTTGTACCAGGCCAATTCATATAGCACTAACCAAAAAAAATAAGTATATGAATATTCTATCTCATGCTATTGCTATGCGAGCAACAGCAATACAAATCAGCATACAGAAGGATACCATATGTTCTGCAATGAAGAACCCAAAGATATATTTCGAGGGGCATTGTTACAAGACTTCAAAGAAACACAAGACTGCCAGAGGCAGAAGTTACTGGCGGATGTAAACATCCCTGTTCCACTCTCCCGCGTCGTTACGTCTCCTCGATATCACCTCCCCATCCTTGTCACAAAATTGGTCCCTGGATTTATGGCGACTCCGCTGTTTGTTGCATTCGTTGTGGTCCTGCTCCCGGTCCCTCTCCTTGGAGCGATGCCTCGATTCCCTGTGTCTGTGATCAGCGCTCCCGTGGGATTCGTCCCTGTGGTTGTGATCCCTGTGAGAATCGTAGTGGTCGCCGTGCTCGTGCGAGTAGTCCTCCTTGGGCTCCACGTAAGCCGAATCTCTGCTGTCTTGCGTTTCTGAGTCAAAAGTTTCTTGCCTAGAGAGGCCTCTGACACCACCGCGATGGTTGTGGTGGTGGCTCGAGGAAGAGCGGTGCTGGGATTTCTTGATGGGTTCAACCCGTGCCTCCTCTTCAATTTGTGAGCCACTGCGTTCAGGGGCTGAATGGTCATTCCTCTGGTCTCCTTGAGATCCCTGCTATCACAACCAGCAGTGAGTTCACATACATGAAACACACAGTTAAAAAACTTTCCCCAGTATCAAATTCAACTAAGAAGTATTACGACACCAATAAAATAGAAGTACACAACAATCCACTTTGAATCTAAACTAGAAAAAAACCACCCACTAAAATTCAACTGTTACTGAAAATTCAGTATTATAATACAAACAAAGCCTTTTACTCCCCTCAGAATGGAGGGTGGCACTCAGGTTATCTGAGTTCTTGTTTCCTGTGATGTGACTATAGTCAGCAGTAACTGCTTGCCACACACCAGACAAAAAGAGAGCACCCAGAAGCAGGACAAACTGCAGGAAAATGAAAGAGGATGTATCATGCCAGGAGACAGCAGTTGTGAGTTTACAGACACCTGCTTGGAAACAGCCACTATGGAAAATGGTTTTAGAGGGCCAAGGAGGTGGATTCCAGCAGAAAAACAAAGTACAAAACCTTGGCCTTTTTAGAGCAGCCTGTTAATTTGGTTTTGGTTTTTATTAAAAAAAAAAAAAAAAGAATAAAAAGCAATTGAATCTGGTATGAAGTTTGTATTATGATACTAAAAGTGTCACTGACTTTCTGTTTTTCTCAGCAATAATTCTATTTCTTCACGATAATGAAAAATTAAACTTTGACCTCATAATTTTAAGAGCTCAAGAATACAGACCATTGCCAAGAAAAGCAGAAGGAGAGTGGTATTATCACCTATAGAATTTCCTAACACATCACTACTATTGAAAGACTGAAACAAAAATTACCAGGCAATAACAAACCTACTCTTCACCATCATAATTCTTTGAAATCACTGCAAAACGAACAAGTGACATCATTTAACTCATCCGGGGTTTTAATTACATTAACCTGCTTTTATTCCCAAACCACAAGCAAAGACTTTTAAAGATTAAATGCAAATTTTTAAGAAATACTTTATGGTGAAACTGAATTCTCTTTCTCACATGAGGTGAAAAAACATCAAGACAAAATAATCTCTACTGGAACAAAATGAAAGTAGGTTTTAATAGAGTTATACAGGCGTTTGTGAGAATGTTCTGAATTCACCCAAGTTAGTTTAAAGTTTTCCCTCCTAAGTTCAGAGTTGTCTAAAAATATGGATTGCCTCCAGGGCAGCTCACGGAGAGATCTTCTTCCTCTCTTTCTGTTTTGTGGAAAAGAGCTAGGGGAGGAAGGAAATTTTCACCACAGATCCTGGCAGATGGGTTTCCTAGCAACCCAAAAAAGTAAAATGACAGAAAACTGGATATGAACAAATATGTATTTTATCAGAAACTTATAAAAAGCAACATATTTCAAATCAGCAATTTGACAAATACTAATTTTCTAAGAGAACCTTTTGTTCTGTGAAGTTCACAGCAACTATTTGGGTTGCTTCGTGTGTTCCTAATTTGAAATAAAATTGGAATGAACACGTAGGAGAACCATTGAGAAACTGGTTGGATTTCTTTTTTTTATTCTTTTTTTTTCATGATTCTCAAGATGATTTGCCAGAAATCAACATAGTAACTGTAAACTTGAATATGTTCAAAGTGAACATAAATTACTTAGTGGAAATGAATTATAAATGAAATAAAGTGAAAAAGTCTGTGTTCTTTTTGTGTGAACAGATTTATATTAGTTCATCACTATGACTGTTTTTAAGGCCCATGAACTGGGTACATCCATGAAACCCTTTGATTCTCATAAAGTCAAATACCAAATATGTATATACATATATAATTGCTCTGATTTGGGAATAAATGCAAAATTTGAACCTGCTTTCTACAGAATGCTGTTTTTACAAACTTAGATGCATCTTCTCTGCTCTGGTGAGTACACGTGGAGGAGCACAATGAATAAATTTAGAACCAATACCTGCAATTTCAAAATAGTGTTAGGACTATTGGGATTTATGGGCAAATTAATTGAAAGTAACTTTTGCTAAATATTATAGGGACACTAAGCAGATAATGTTTGAATCTGGATTAGGGTCTGTCTTTGTGGTTCATAACCAAATTAGGGCTCCAATTTGGATTAGATTCTGCAGTGTGGGATTTCTATGCCCCAGTTTCCTAAGTTTTTTAGCCCAAAATGGAGATAGTTTGACATAAGCCCATTTCCTTATTCAGGTTGTAATTTCCAAGAAGTAGAGGTTCTTGGAAAGAAGTTTTGAAAGGGGAGAGAGAAATTTGTGTCCACTGAGTCAATTTGGCTTCTTCCCTACTTCCATCCAGTGGTCCCTAATCACCTGCACCAGATGGATGTGAGGTTCTGTGAGTCTTCTTTTTGGAATTAGCCAACTATTTCCCCACAAGAGGAAACCTGAGAACAGCTGTCAGGACAGTTTGTGCCAGTGCTTTCCATCAGATAGGCTGAAGGTGTATGGTCTTCACCAACTTAATTTCAAACAATCCAAGGAAGCCTCACACCTTCAAGCACCTCAGGCATGCAATGCACAGAGTGAGCACCATGCTAGAAAAATACCAGTCTGGCAGCTGGCAATACAAATCTCTCATCATAATGCACACCAAGGACTGAAAAGTCACAAAAACCAATGATGTCTCATGGCAAAGAGGTGTTGCATTGGATCCAGGGGAGAATGACTCCAATTCTTGGAAGTGCAGATGTGGCCCCTGAAAGCCAAATGGCTTTTCTCTGCAAGGCAGTTCACAAAAATGGCACAGAGGCTTCTATATTCTCCATATAGAGCTTCTTAACACTATTGAGAAAATGGGTTCAGCCACCATGAGTAGAAAATGGAACTCAGTCTATTTCAAGACCATAACAGGCTCAGGTTTGAGATGTCTGCTGAAAACGTATCACAGGAAAATGAAACAAAAGGAATATGAAAGTTCTGTGCTCCATAAGGGAACCCCCTTGCTTCTCACTTTTGGATTAGTAGACCTACAAACAAACTGTGAAACTGCAAATACATGCTGATTTTTAGTCCTTAAAAGAGAAATCTGTTAATCTGTAAGGAGATAGCACAACATTCAGACAAGTGTTATTAGAACTCTGTATAGTTCCTACAGAGAATGTGGTTAATAAAATAAGTATGTGAATCATAAATTCACACACACACAAAAAAAAAAGGCATTTAAAAGCTTGAGCAAATTAATAAACATGTCTACAAAGCAAGGGAAGTTTATCTAGCAAGCCTGCACACAACAATACAGAATTTCATACTCAGAAATTCTTCCAGCTCACAATTTATTCAGGGAGTTTCAGCTCTGAGGACAGAAAAAAAAAAAAAAAAAAGGCAGAAATTAAGCTATAGCTTACAGTTTCTTTTTCCTGCAACTGCAAGAGAAGATGCCTGTAGCAATTTTTCTTGTTAAAGAACAAACCTGTCCTGTCTATTGTCTTCTATTGGGAAATAAAGTCTTTGACATGATTATTTTGTAAGACTAGAAACAAAAAACAGAATTTCAGTATTTTAATTTAGGTGCAGATCTATTTTTTCCTTTCATTTTCAAAAAGGAGGCATTCTTCTTTAGCCAAAGTTATGAATTCTGACACATGTGTTTAACTTATGAGCATATATGGAACTTAGGTGGAAGTTTAGATGTAGTAAGCCATTATTTGAGCTGAGACAGATGTATTTTAACCCCCACTGTGACCTTCTCAGCCTCAAGGCAATACTCACTATTTCTAATGAAGTGGCATATTTAAAGACCTCATTTCATGGCGTGCAACACGTACACATACAAAGAGGAGGATCTCCTTATGCTGAAAACCTTTCTACAGTTACACAAACCAAAAGCTGAAGGGTAAAGTGGGGGGACATAACATGCCCAGTTAACAGGCAGGTCACTGCAGAGGTGGGACTAAAGCCTGTTTTTTCCCAGCTCACTGACAGTACCTTAGCTGCTCAGAACATACTGCTCCTTGAGGTCTCTGCACAACGTGCAGAGGGTTTTATATAAGAGTCCAGCTTGAAGAAAGTAGGTACTTTTTACAGCAACAGCCAATGAATAAAAGAACAAAGGCAACACTGGCAGGGCCAATTTGACCTTGAGACTGCACTAATACAGTCAGCCATTCTCAACTTCTACAGCTCTATAGCCCATGGAAAGACAGGAACAGATTCCCTCCAACATTTGTTGCTCTGTATATAACCCAATTTGTCACTCAGGGCCTCTGGGGCTGGGATTTGCCTATTAGCAACAGTGTGCCCATCAGCCAGAGTTACCAGAGGCTGTAACATGCACAGTATTAGCCCAGTTTTATTCCTCTGATTGGATTACATGAGGCCAGCTATATAAACGCTTGTGGCTGGTACATATATTCCTGGCACAGTGGTTTCCTGAGCACAATAAAATCTTCAGTATTCCACTTCACATCACCATATGTTTTCAGTCAGGCTGGCTTAGCCCTTGGAATCAAAACCAGACCCCTAGTCAACGTGCAAACACACGCTATTGTGAATACAATAGAAATAACAATAATGTGCCTGTATTTATTTATATTGAAAATGGGTGAATATCTACTGAAAAATCTCTTGCTCTATCACCAACAGTAAGCACAGAGTAGACTGTCCTAGACTGGTGCAGACTACCACTAAGATCTGGAAGAGGAAGAATTGATAGAAGAGAACAAAGCGATGGCATAAAAACTGTACCTGTAAATTAATATTTGGACCTGGGCTAATAGGAAGAGTGGCTGTTGCAAGTGTGCGAGTGAGAAGCTGGTTAGGAGGATTGCTGCTAGGTGGATGTGTGGCCTTCCAGTAGGCTTCCAGATAGTCAGCAAGGTGCTCACAAGCATCTTCAAGCTGGTTCTCATCGAGGATTACATCAAACATTTCCTGATAAAGGAAAGATTTTAGTGAGAATAACAACCAGCTGAAGGGAGATCAGATCATTATCATCACAATTCCCATTTATCAAAAATGAACCACATTTCTAGTATTTGCATTAAGAACCCTTTTAGGGTTTGGGGGTTTAAATGTAATTGTTACAAACCCCACCAATCATAACTAACACTACTGTCACATTTCTAAGGCAAGTCTTTGTGACTTCCCCTCAGTAAAGCTCTAACAACCAATGAAGATAAGAAGACACAGCTTGAACAAATCTTTTAACTCAAATATCCAGAAAGAAAGGTTAGATGTTGTGGCTTTAGGCTGCTGGAACAAAATGGAATAGCAAGAAAAGGGATTCATTTCCCATATCTAGAATAACTAAGAGAAAACCAAGACCCGTAACTAAAAATAGCAAGAAACACAAGTAACACAGATAATGTGGTTTCAAAGTGTCACCCAATACTAGGTAAAAGATTTGTCACATCATCTAATTTTAGACATCTAAAATTAGAAGGTTTCCTCCTTTCTCTGCCTGACAGAAGTCCTCCTGAAGTCAGCTTTGAGGGGCTACTTAAGTCTCTAGCATTCTGCATTGACTTCTTGGGGACCTGAGGAGAGAGTCTCACCTGAGATGCTTGAACTTCAATGATGAAAGCATTTGTCTCGCTCAGCTCTGTAACTATGGCAATTTCCTGTAGCCACAGCTGGACTGAACTTGCATCTTCTGGTCTCTTACCCATACTCTTTACAATTGAATATGAAGGTAACAAAACTTGACGTGTTTGAAAGACAGCTGGGGTCTCATCATCTCCACTTAGGAGGTGAGAATTTGCTCCACTACACACCAGTAGAACTGCAGAGCTCCCAGCTATACAGTACCTCCACAGCTCTCTGCCAAAACTGTGACCAAGAACACCAGCCGTGGTGGGCTGTGACAATTGTGGAGTCTCCATCTCTGGAGACATTTAAGACCTTCCTGGATCTGTTCCTGGGTGACTTGGTCTAGGTGCCCCTGCTCTGGCAGGGGGGTTGGCCTAGATGATCTTCTAGGTCCCTTCCAACCCCTAATATCTATGAATCTATGAATTGAGGCCCCAGGGGAACTACCCAAACCACCAGCCTTACCCTAGTCTGCCAGAAATAAAAAGCACAGGCACTAAGAGGGTTTGTTTTTAGACCAACAACCCTAAAAGAATGATCAAATACATGAAATGCTTATTTTAAGTGGTGAATGCACTCAGCACACATTCTAATAACTGCTTGTGACTAGAATTTTTTTCTCTGCACCCATGTTCAGAGCCCAGAGACTTCCTGAGGCATTCTGCAGAAAAGCAATAGTGAAATATGGCCAGAAGAGGGCAAACACTCCCAGAAATTACATAATTAACCTCATGCTTGAAAAGAAAGGCACCTTTCAAAGATGAGACATCATTTAACAGTAACTCACGGGAGGACACTGTGCCAGTTTGTCAGCTGCCACCATCTGAACATTAAGGTGTTTGGCCTGAGATTTCCCTCGAGATTTTATTAACCTCTGTAAAACCTGTGAAAAAGAAGGCATTAACAAAAGTGAGCAGGTTTGATTTAATGTACATATATAACCACGTGAAATGTTTACATTTTTAACTGTCCACTTGAACAAATCAAGTTCTTCATTTGCTGGCCTCAGGAGCATTTCCCATGTTGTTTACATCCAAACCAAGCTGATTTTCATTTAATTCCCAACATCTCCATTCCTATTATCAGCACTAAAAGGATCCCCTCCTATTTTTCCTGTGCTGCTTCTGGATTTGTTTGTTTCTAAGTTGAAATTCTTATATTGCTCTCCTTAATTCTTTTCCCATAATCCATTATTTTAAGATGCCTCATCACAAGGTCTGTGCAGGTTTTTTTCACAGAATGAGAGAGGACATACCAGGAGATGTTAAAGTTTACCAATCACTGATATTCATCATTTGAAAATCTTTCCTTTCTGTATTATTTTGATTTAACAAATGGCTAGCATTACTCATGTGATTGATACTAAAAGTGCAATTCCAAATTAAACAAAATCATTGGAGCTACATACAGCATCTTTTCCAAAATGGGTTTTGGTAATAACAGAGATAATTTTTTGATTAGTAGTTATTTCACCATCCAAAGGGAATAACAACATGTAGCTCTGAATAATGGGGACATGTGGTTATCTGCATTTAAGATTAA
>JAOEGS010013641.1:0-15830 GCA_025447755.1 Corythornis vintsioides | reverse complement strand
CCCCCTCTGACTCCAGCCTCCTGCCAGGAGCTGCCAGAGCCAGAAGGTCTCCCCTGAGCCTCCTTCTCTCCAGGCTCAACCAGTCCAGGTCCCTCATCCTCTCCAGATTCGATGGTCTGTGGTGGGGAACCCACGGCAGCCAGTTTCCCTGCAGCCTGGTCGGATGTGTCCAGGAGCTGAGCATCACCCTGGCTCCTGCTCCAGCCATCCTCTCACCACCACTGCCACCTCTCCCAGAGGGGCTGAGCACATCCCCTGACCCAGCCTGGCAGGACAACGCTTCTCTTTCCAAAAGGGTCATTTCCAGAGGCCAAAATATGACCTGGCAGCCAAACCACAGCTTCCCCTTCAGCATCACTGGAGTCAGCATCATGTGCCTCAGTGCTGCTGAGCTCCCTCCCTCCCTCTCTCCCTCCCTCTGCTTTCCTTTTTTACGTGCAAGAATTTAAAGGGAAAAAAATTAAAGGCAAGGATATTAAAAAAAAAAAAAAAGGCGGCACGGGGAACCTCACGCAGCCCTGCAAATTCAAGCCAGGGCCAGCTTCAGAGAGGCAAAGACCAGCAAAATCTGCTCCAGCAGCAGTCAAGGCTAATTAAATAGCAAATGCATCAGTTCCCAGAGGACTCGGCACTTTCCAGCTGCAGCTGCCGCCGACCTGCGAGGCGACCTTGGGCTGCAGCCGCCCGTTGTTGCCTCTCTCACGCCGGCCCAGCGCCCCAAAACCCGGGGTGAGCCTCGCTGCCGAGGGCACCCAGCTTCGCACGGTGCCACAGGGCGCGTGCCGGGGGCTGCTCGCCCCTCGCTCTGCCCCGGCCACGCTCCCTTCCCGCGGGTCCCCCGGCTCTGAAGTCAAAGTCGGTCACGCAGAAGGTACCTGGCGGCTCTGAACATCTCCGGGCACGAGGGAATAATCCCGTTTTACAGATTAAAGAAGCATCTCGACACGTGACGGGTTGGAAACGGCGCCCGAGTCCCTTCCCCTCTCCGACCCCTTGGCCATCCCACCCACTCCCTGCCGTGCCAGGGCCAGGACCCCCCGTTTTGCTGCCTTAAGCCTGATCCCAGGATTTCCTTCCTCCCATTCCCCAGATGCAGGGCTCGGTTTCCCCAGTTCAACCCCCAGGACAACCTCCCTCCCCAACTCCTGGTCTCTCCCTGCCAGCGCCAGGCACCCACCACTCACCCACCTCCGCTCCCTAATCCCCCCTAATCCTCATTCCTGCCTCCGTGTCAGAAAGCCCTTATCGAGCTGCCTTGTCTAGCTCAGGAGCAGAGATAACTCCCTATCTCCCACCCCAATCTCTTCCATAGTCTATTTTCTTCCTGCCCAGAGTTGATTTCCCTCACCTAATTGCCCGGAAAGCTCTTTTCCCTTCCTCTAATCAGTCTGGAGCAGACTTTCTCTAGATAATTGTGCCGAGACCTGATCACCCTTCTCATCTCCATCTCTCCAACACTCCCATTTCTTCACTGAACTCATCTGCTGGAGCTGCGTTCCTTGGTCTAATTATTTCAAGGCTCCGTTGAGTTACTTAATAGCTCCTCGTCTGGCTCCCAGATCTGAAAGCTCCCAGAGCATCTGGGACGGGACCCGGGGCTGAGCTCCCCTCATGTCACAGCATTTCTAGGGAATCAACTCACTCCAGGGGTGCGACCGTGGGACCCCAGGGCAGGACCTGCTTTAAAACCAGGAAATTCTCCAAACTGAAGGACTTGCTGCTTCTCTTGGTCGGAGGAGCAGCAGCCTGGACATGGTTTGCTGCACCCCAGGATGAGCTGCACGAGGCTCCCACCAGTCACAGCCTCTTCGCTCCTCCTCAGGCCAGGCTGTGAATTTATTCGTGCTAATGTCAAGCTGAAATGGGCCATTAAACTCAGACCGGTGCCCTGGGTCACCACATCGCTCAGAGGAGCCAGCTGGGACGGTTCCCATCTCATCCCAGCTCCACCAGCCTCACAGCAGGGGCCGCAGGGGTTGGTTTTACCAGCTCTGCTTCCCCGTTCCCATTACCTCCCGGTCTCGTCCTCTTTCCAGGGCTAATTGATCCACTGTTTTGTTTTCTTATCAAATTGCTCTCGGCCTCTGATGCTCCTTTAATCAATTCTCAGCCCTATCTGGACCAAGGACCGCTGGGAGACCTTTCTTTGCAGCCACCACGTATCTAATCACTCGGGGACTTTACCTAATTGGTGTAAAACCTGATTTCTTTCTCTAATCGCTCCGAGGCCCCGATTCACTTATCTAATCGCTCCGAAGCCCAGGCCTTGCACACCTCTCTCCAGAGCTGCGGCACATCCTCCTCTCTCAGCCCCTCCCCCGCAGGTGGCTCGGCTCTCTTGACTCCCTAATCCCTCGGCTGCTCGATCTCTTGAACTAATCCAGCCAGGATCTGACACCCTCGCTCGGCTGCTCCCCTAACCCAGTGCCGGGCAGAGCAAACCCACCGCCGAGCAGTTTTCTCCACCTCACAAAGCGCTAACCCCCCGCGGTCCGGGGTTTTGCTGCTCCTCCCCACGACGCTCCCTTGGGATGCGCGACGGCGCGTCCAGCGCCCGGTGCCCTCGGGGCGCAGCGGCCACCCCGCCGACAAAGGGGCGGGTTTGTCTTTGCAGCCCCCCCCCCTCGCCAAGGGTCACCCCCCACAGATACAGCAGAGGAATCTCCCCTCTCTGCCGGGACGGGGTGCGCCGGCTCAACCGGTTCCCACCCTGCTGCACCCACTGGGCTGGGCGCGGGGAGGGGACAGCGGGGACGAGGGACTTGGGCTCCTCGAAGGCGACGCCGGTCCCACGGCGTTGGGTTCAACCGGCCCCGGGCCCAGCTGGGACCCGGCGTCGCCTTCTCGGGCTCCCCGAGCCCTTTCTTCCCTCCCGGTGACTCACGTCCGCTGATTCAAGAGCAAGAAGTTGGCGGGGAGGGCGGGGAGAACGTTCACCAGCGCCAGCCTGGAAGGATCCGAAGGCTGAGGACTGGGTGGCAGGAGCAGAGATGGGCTTTTTGTTTGGGTGTTTTTTGTTTTCCCCAGTAAGGATTTGTGTCCCTGGGCGGCTGAAAGGTGTTCTGCTCGCCCTGGAGCGCCCAAATCCTGCAACACAAAACCCTTCTGCACTCCCCTCCAAGACAGGGCTCTCTACAAACTTCCCTGATCTCGTGCCTGCCACTCGAGTCCTCCCCAGGCCCCTCCAGCCGGTAGCTTCATTCTCAGAGCTCATTCTTTCCCCTGGAGCATCCGTGCTGAGCAAACTCTTCCCGTTCCCGTGGCCGGAGGGGCCGTGGCCCCAGCCCACGCCGGCTCAGCGGCACAAGGTCTCTCCCTCCTCACCCTCGACAGCTGCCACTCAGGGTGACTCACATCAGCCTCTGCTTCTGCTCAGCCCCACGCGGCCAAGATTTTGGGACAGAAAACGGTGCCCCCTCGTTCTGGGAGTCGGGTGTGGCCTCGAGTCCCAGCTCCAACCTCTTAAGGCTTTGGTTTTCCTAGCTCATGAGACTCGGGCTGAAGCTGCACCCAGAGGCGCTGGGATGGAAACAGCAAGGAGGTGACGGGCTACCAGGGCTGGAAGCAAAGGAAACGAGAACCGGGTCTCAGACGGTACCTACAGCAGGGAAGCAAGAGCCCTGGGGCCTGATCCTTGCTCTCTCTGTTCAGGACAGGGCAGTGAAACTTTGCACTTGGGGTTTCCTGACTCCCATCAGAGCAAAGTGGTGTTTTCCTCCCACCCCCCCCCACCCCCAGATGGCTCCCGGTGCCACCAGACCCCCCTTGACCCTGGGATGGGAGGAAGCATCGGGAGGCAGGCTGATCCCCAGCCCCTTCCCAGGTCCCTGCCCTCGGCTCGGGGCCGGGAGCACGTTCCCAGAACCCGGCAGTGGGAATCTGGTGTGTTTATTTGCAATCCAGCGCTGACCCCGGCACTGGGAGGAGAGTGAGTCAGCTTCCAGTTCAGGGCAGCTTTCCTCATCAGGCCTCTCCTTTCAGTGAAAACAGGCACCGTTTGGAGATGCAGCAATGGAATGGTTTTAATGAAACTGGCACTTCTAACCTGTGACAGGCTGTGACCTTTCCACGGTGACACCTCTTGTGCAAAGCAGGGTGGAGGGCAACACACCCACGCCCCTACACCTTTGCCTTGCAGGAATAACGACCAGAGCAGCAGGGGCTGCAGGCTCCAGGAGAACCTTGCCTGTGTCTCCCAGGAGCTCTGTTCTCCCGCTACAGCTCCCAAAGAGTTAACGCACATCTCTGGTGCTGCTTTTGGTTCTCGGTCCCCAGGGGCCAAGTCTTCACCCACCCCCTGATTGCAGTGCCCCGGAGATGCCCCGGAGCAATTCTGGCTCCTGCTCTGACAGATGTCACCACTCACACAGCTCCGGGGAGGGAGTGAGGGACTCTGAGAGCATCACCAGCCTCCCTGAGCCCCACTCCTGGTCCCTCTGCCCTGGTCACCCCAGCCCCACGGTGCCCCCCCGTGAGCCCGGCTCCATCCCTCGCTGCCCACAGGCAGCTTCCCCTCTACCCCACGCTGCCGAGCCACGGGAGACCTAAAGCACCGTCTGGTGCAGGTACCAGAGGAGTGACCCCGTCCTGGTCAGATCCGGCTGTTCCCACACACGGCGTCACCCGAGACCCCCGCGGCCACCCCTCCAGCACACGGCCGGTTTGCAGCCCTTCGCCTGGGCGAGGGGGAAGGGGATGAGCCCAGAGGCTCCCCTGGCCCATCAGACCTTTAAGCCACCACGTTTCTTTGCTCATCACAGAACCTTCTCGGAGGCGGCTACACAGCACAGGGGTGCAAAACAAGCACCCGTCCCAGGCTCACCCAGAAGAGAAGCGGTCGAGCCAGGTGCAAACGTGACCCCCGAGATGCCCCAAAGCCCCCCGTTCCCAGCAGGGGCCGCTACCAGGCCGGCAGCTCCGCCGAGCCGGGCTCGTCGCCACCGAGCGCCGGTGCCCGCGATGCTACAGCCTGGCAATGGCTTCCCGGGGGTTGCCAAAGCAACGGCAGAAACACAACAAACAGCAACAACACGCAGCAGACAGTCGGCAAACATTCCCTTCTTATTTTCTCCCCAGTTGGGTTTGTGCTTTTTCCCCTTCTCCCACGAGGAAGCTGCTGCCCTGGGAGGGGAACCGCGCCACCGTTCCGAAGCGCTCGAAGCCCGAGCGGGATCCGCGGCGCGAAGCTCCTGCTGCTCCCGGGATTAGCGGCTGCTCCCGGGGAGGGGGAGCCCGGCAAAGCCCCCGCCGCTGAACACCCGAGTCCCCCCCCCGGTGTGAGCTGGAGCCCCTCACCTACCTCCTCGGTGCCTCCCGTGCCGAGTACCGGGGGCTGCGCCGAAGCCAGGCCGACCAAGCCGGGTGAATCCCTCCTCCTGGAGATGTCCTGACCTCAGCGCCGGGACGCACCCGCTGTGACCCCGACTTTTCCCTCAGCCTCTCTCCAGCGGGGCGTTTGGAAGGGTGGGGGGCCCAGGACTCAGCACCCCTTTAGCACCCGAAGCGCACGAGCATCCCCAGGGCCGAGGCAGGAGGATGCGCCCGTAGAGGGGCTCAGGGTGCTTTGACACCCCGGGGCTCGCCCAGGCAGCGCCGCAGCCGCGTATGGCGAGGGGGGGAGGCGGGGTGGGGATTAGTGGGAGCAGTGGTGGGGGGATTACTGGGCGCTGTGGTGGGGCGCGGGCTTTCCAAACGGGATTAGCATCTCTGCGGCATGTGACGCCGGGGGAGAGCTCTCCAGGAGCGCTGCCTTCGAGCCAGTCCGCCCAGCACAGCCCCACCGGGCCAGCCAGACCCCGGCTGGGGGACCAGGACTCCCAGCAGCAGCTTCCTGAGTCCCGGTTGATAACTTGTCACCCTTTATTCTGGGGTTGCGGGGTCCTGCGAGGGTGCGGGGGTAGGTAGAGGAGATGCTCCCAGGACAGTGAGCTCCCTGCCATAAACCTTCCTGCGCTCCCCCATCCCATCACCCCTCTCGCTCCCCAGATCCGGGCAGTTTCAGCCCCAGCATCCCCTTCCTCACCCTGGAACAGGGCAGGAGCTCCGGAGTGGGTCTGGTGCTGCCTTTTCCCACTGATTACTCTTGGCAGCTGTTTCCAAGCTCCTTAACTCGTCCCTCTGCCAAGTGCCCCGGGCTGCTGTGGGGGTTATATCTGATGGCCTGAAAACCAGCCTGATTAGGTGTGAAATACTTAATGAGCATCCTGCACCAATTCTCTCTCTCACACACATATATACACATGCATATACTTATCGATAAGTATATACATTCTGTAACCCTCTCTCGTACCCTTTTTACTCATTTTTTTTTTTAAAGCTCACCCATCTGGCAGCTCGTTTCTGCTCCTGGAGGCAATTACGGCAATAACGAGGGAGCGGGGCTGGAGGAAACGGGGCTGCCAAGGTTCTGGGGACGTGGCACCTTCAACGGGAGGTGAAGGGAGGTCAGCGAGGGGACTCAGCACGAGCAGGATGTGGCCTCAGGTGCTGAATGGTGCAAGGTGCTGCACAGGACCGCTGCAGCTGGGCTACGATGACCTATGAGACTCGGGGGGGCGGGGGCAGAAAAGCACCAAATCTTTCCTTTTCTCCCCATGCCCAACAATGCTTTTGGGGATGGTTGTGGCACAGGTCAGGGCGGGCCCTGGTGCTCGTCCCTGTCCCCTTCCAGCGCCGGCTTCCCCAGCCCGGGCACGGTTGCTGACTCCAGAGGGGCTGGACTAGGCTTCTAAATGTCCCTTCCAACCCAGAACATTCTACAGTTCTGCGATTGAAGCACCCCCAGCAAACCCAGTGCCCCGAGGAAACCCCCCTGGGCAGAGGCGAGCCCGAGGGGGGCAAAGTCCCCTTTACCTGCCTGCCTCAGTTTCCCTGCGTGCGGTGGACCGGGCGCTGGGATGGGGTGACGGAGGCTGCTGGTACCCGAGGTGCTGCCGGGCACAGCACCCACAGCTCGGGCACAGCATCCCACAGCTCGGGCACAGCACCCACAGCCCGGGCTAACTCCAGCCCCGGCCGCGCTGCTTTCCCCGGCTTGCAATGACACCTAGTGGAGCTGCCTTGGGAAATCGCTCAGCCCGCAGCCTCCTCCAGCATTTCCAGGAGGAATTTTTCTCCTCTAACCTCCCCTTCAGAAACGCGTGGGCAGGAGCCAGGAACCCATTTCGAAGCCGCCTTGGTCACCGCGCAGCGTTCCCCGGGCTGAACTCGCCTTTCCCACAGGACAGTGAGTCCCCCCAGCCCGGGCTGAGACCCACCCGAGGCAGCTGCTTAACGGAGAGCTGGGGATAAGTGTTGGGGGGTTCAGCCTGGAGAGGAGAAGGCTCTGAGGAGACCTTCCGGGGCCTTTCAGTGCTCAGAAGAAAGCTGGGGATGGACTTTGGAGCAGGGGCTGTTGGCACAGGACAGGGGGGGATGGGTTTGGACTCTAAGAGGGGGATTCA
The DNA here is from genome assembly GCA_025447755.1 of Corythornis vintsioides. Taxonomy (NCBI): domain Eukaryota; kingdom Metazoa; phylum Chordata; class Aves; order Coraciiformes; family Alcedinidae; genus Corythornis; species Corythornis vintsioides. Next base: position 8,388 of record JAOEGS010013641.1, on the reverse strand, counting down.
GGGCAGAGAGGAGGAGAAATTGTTGGTGCTGAGGGTGGGGAGAGCCTGGCCCAGGCTGCCCAGAGAGGTGGGGGCTGCCCCAGCCCTGGAGCCCCCCAGGGAGGGTGGTCTGGGCTCTGAGCACCCTGCTCTGGCTGCTGATGCCCCTGCTCCCTGGAGGGTGGTGTTGGACAAGATGACCTTGAAAAGTCCTTCCCACCCAAATGTCTGGCATTCTCTGAATAACTATCAGGCAGAGCTTTTTACATCAGGCTCACCCTTGAACCTCACGAAGAAATGCTTCCAGGGTGTCAAACACAGCTCCTGCAAAGCCAACAGCTGCTGCTGGAAGGGGCTGGGGGCAAAAACCCCAGGCAGAGAAGCACCAGTTCTGCCCTGGGACCCTGGTCCCTGCTCCTGGTGCAGCAGCCAACAGGTTAAACCAGAGCTCGCTCCTATTTTAAAACTGGAAGAGTGCTGCAGCTTGATCCCCTTTCATTCCTTCAGAGATATAATCATAGCCTTTATGAGATGTAATCATAGTATTTATTTAAGAACTAAGTGTGTCTGAAAGTGGCCTAAATTCCCCTGGAAGAGCTGAGTCGCTGCCTCAGCCTCTGACTCAGCACCAGGTCCCAGTGAGTGTGGTAACAGTTCCCCTCCTCCTGAGCCCAAGGGGCACCGTGTTTGGGAACTGGGGGCTGGAAGAAGTGTCACAAGCCTGAAGGGATCCCAGAAGTAGGAGGAGAGGCAGGTGAAGACCCCAGGAAAACAACCAGAGCAATAATGTATTTTTAAATATATATATTTATTTATTTAAATGAGCAGAGGCAGAGCAGCACATGACAGAAGGGAAAGAAAAAAAACCAAACAACACAGATATTAAAACCTCACAAACAAACATCACTTTCCAAAGACAAGACAGATGCCCTCAAAGCCAATATAATATCTCCAGGTACCATTGAGCCACCTCACAGCTCCTCACTGATGGAGGTTCCTGCTCAGGTCCCCATCCCTGGAAAACTCCTCAGCAGAGCAGGTTTGAGACCTGCTGCTCCTTCCCCTGAAGAAGCCAGGGCTGGGAGGAGGCTTGAGGCCATCACCAGCTCCTTCCCCAGCACATGGAAAGAGCCAACGTGGAAGAGAAAGTGCTTTAAAAGCAGCCCTGGCCAAACTCGTTCATTATCTCACTCTAATTAAGCACCAGAGCAAATCACCAGGAGACAGAGCAGCTACTGGTCTGGCTGAGACGGGGGCTGGGGGTTGCTCTACACCAGCTGCTGGGCACTAACATGGTCCAGAGGAGAGAAGTCCCTGCTCTAGTCCCAGGGGGCTCTGGGCCAGCTCTAGCTGCCCCCAGCCTGGCTGCAGAGAAGGCAGTGAAATTCATTTAAAAAACCACCCAGAATTCTCCTATTGCACCTCCATTTGCTAGAGAACAGCCCTTGGGTGGCTGCAGCAGCAGTTAGTGCCTCTCTCCTACCCTCATTACAATCTAATGCTAATACTTCTCTATCTTTAATAAGAATATTTATATATATATTAAAAAAACCCCTTTATTTCATCTCTAAAAAACACGTGTAGTGTCCAGAAACCCCAAGTGTCCTTGAGCAGCCAGCTGCTGGCATCACAGCAACTAAACAGCCCCAATACCCCCCCCAAAAAAAAGCCCCTAATATTTAAAAGCTCATTCCTGCAAGGGAGGGGAGGGTCAGGTACCAACTCACCCCTTTCAGGTGGCCCAGGGCTGAGCTCTGAGGCCTCAGCTCTCCCCAGCCAGGCAGAAAAACTTCTTTGCAAGCAGCAGCTTCCCCCATGCCAGGGATGACAGACCCCAGGGCTTGGCTTTGGCAGGTTTGTGTCACCCCCACACCCCCATTACTTCTTGAAGAACTTCTTGTTAAGGAGGAAAATGAGAAGGTTGACATTGACTTTGGCCTTGTCAAACATCTTCATGACAGCTACACCCTCGTACTGCAGCTGGAGCAGGTCCTGTGGGAGAGGTGACAGTCACCACCACGTGTCCAGCCCACCCAACTACAGCATCTCCCAGGGGAGGGGGGACCCAGCACAGACCTGGGTTGGCAGTGGGAAGATGCCCACTGAGGCTGGTGCCAGTCAACCCCCCCCCAAACAAGCCAGGGGTGGGGACCCCATCCATCCACTGCACCCAGTAGGCCACCCTAGACCTGCTGCAGCAGCAGAGACCCCAGGACAGGCTCCTCACCTGGTAGTGCAGCTGGAACCTCTCCATGTCCACCCCCAGGAATCTGGCTTTCACCTGGAACCTGCCTGGCTCCTCACACGGGGTGATGTCAAAAATCACATTCTTGAACCTGAAAGGGAGGAGCAGCTCTCTGCCAAATGGGGCTCCCCAGCTTCAGTGGGGCCCAGGAGGGTCACCCACCCAGCACAACCCCCTTGGCACACACAAGGCCAGGCCCACAGCCCCAACCCCCCCAAAACTCCACCTCTGCCAGGGTAGTACCCAAACCATCTCCTCCCAGTGCTGGTGGGGGAGAGTGGTGGGTCCTTGCCCACCCTCCTCCCAGGTTGTTTTCCTCTCCCTGCCCAAGCTTTGCACCATCACCACTCAGCCCAGGGGCCAGGGGCTACCTACTGGCTGGGTGGCAAGTCCTCGATCTCCAGCAGCACCCCCTTCTCCGCGAGCCGGGCCGCCGAGTAGCAGAGCGACGGCAGCTTCTTGTTCTTCCCACTGCCCCTGGAAGGAGGCACCACACGCTCAGAGCCAGGCTCCAGCCTCACCTGACCCCCAGCAGCCCCTCCAAGGCTCCCCCCACAACAGCAGCTTCTCCATAACTCTCCACCTAGAAGCTTCTCCAAGAGGGTTTGGGTTTTTTTTTTGTGGGGGTTTGTTGTTGTTTTAAGGGAACCCACTTGCTGCTGGCTGCCAGGTTGTCAAGGCAGGTCTTGATGTACTGGTTGTAATAATCAATCTGTTCCTCGTAGAACAAGGTCTTGGCGTTGAGGCCCTGCAGGGTCTGCTGCAGCTTCAGGAGCTCCCCTCTGCGGTGCTGCCGGTACCGCCGGCGGTTGCGGATGTCCTGGAGGAGACAGAGCTGGGGTGACTCGTCCAGAGGGGTACCCCAGCACCAGAGCTGGCACCTCTCCGGGGGGTTTAGAGGTCGCTTCCCCACTCCGCCTCCTCCACCCCACCTTGGCCAGCTCGTCGATGAGCTGCTGGTAGTGCTGGGCAGAGTCCACCAGCCCCAGGCTCTCCAGGCGCCGCAGGTTGCGGAGGATCTTGCGCTTCTTCTCCTCCAGGGGCAGCCGGCTGTTGGCGGCCAGGGAGCGGCTGCGCTGCAGCTTGGCCGGGGTCTGGGCCTCCCTCAGCGCTCGCCTGCGCAGGAGGAGGTCGTGGGAGGCTTCCTGGGAGAGGGGGGCGGGGAGAAGGGGGTGAGCCTGGCACACGGGCAGATGGAGCGAGCCATCCCCAGCAACACCCTCACCCATCCCACCTCGTGCTGGGAGGCTGGTGTCCACAGGATGTCCGAGAGGGAATCTCCTGGTTGGGACTGGATCACGTCCACCAGCATCTGCTTGGTGCTAAAGCCCAGAGGGAGAGGTCAGACCTCAGCTCTGGACAGCCACCCTCCACCAGAGCAGCATGTTTAGTTGGGTTTCTTGCCCAGCTGGCACCCCAACCCCCAGGAAGCTCCCCTGGAGCCCTCAGCCCATCCTCACCTCAGCAGCAAGCTCCTTGTGTCACTCTCCTCGCTGTTGGCCACTGGCATCAGTTTGTCAGTGAGGGTGAGGGAGATTTCCATCTTGCTGAGCTGGGATAGCATCTGCTGGGCATTGCCATCCACTGGGCTGGCCACAGTCTCCCCTGTAAGGGCAGAGAGCCCAAGTAGCCACCTGGGGCTCAGCAGGGCTGGCACCCCCTTGCTCCAGGCAGTCCAGCTGGAGCTTCACACAAGGAAAGCATCCCCCATCTTCCTCCTCCTCCTCTTGCCAGGATAGGTGGTGGGTTCCAGACCTCTACCTACCGACCAGGGACTGCACTGTAGGAAGCTCATCAAGATCTTCCAGAAGCTCATGCAGAGGGTCTCCGTGCTGTGGAGCAATGGAGTCCTGGTGCTCGAGCAGGAGCTGGGGGGGCAAAGGAGCAGAGTCAGTGGCAAAGAAACAGCCAGTTGGGAATAACATGATGCTGAGAGGGAAATGGAGAGTCCTGGGGTTCAGGGAAGGACAAGCAGTGAAGAACCTGCATAACCTGGGTTATTTGCAGCAGAAAGCCCAGGAGGTGGGAGCAGAAGAAATGGAGCCTGTTCCTCTGCAGGTGGGTTTTGTGCTTTTACCTTGTGAGTGTCGATGAGCTCCCCCACTGTGATGTAGATGACAGGCTTGGCCACCGCCACCATCTCCGAGTACTCGTCCACATTAAACCTCTCTTCTGGCTCGGGGACGCAGCAGGCAGCGGAGATGAACCTCCTGCAGAGGGGAGAGGAGCCTCTTCACTCAGCCCCCAGAGCCCTGCCCCCAGCTCATAGCCGCCCTCCCGGCCCCGGTGCCGCCCCGGTGCCCACCTGAACTTGCCGTGGGTGTCCTCCAGGTAGCGGTTGACCCCGCGGAGATGGGCGCTGTCCCCGTCAAAGGCCTTGCGGGCGGCCGCGTGCTGCAGGACCCTGGCGATGGAGCCCAGGCTGCGGCGGTGGTCGGGGTGCAGGGTGACCCCGGCCGAGAGGTCCACGATGTCGAAGCCGTCGGGTGCCACCACCGCCGGGTTCATGAAGCGGTAGTAGAGCAGATGCCCCACGACCTAGGGCACAAGGCAGGGCAGGGGTTGGGGAGCACCCAGGCCGATGCCCGAGGAGGTGGGGGGGGCTCAGCAGGAGAGGCTGTTTCATCCTTGTACAGCCTGGTGAACCCCTCTGGGAGGGGACACAGGCACAGAGAAGAGCCACTGCTGCATTTCTTTAGCAGCTCAAGGAACTCGTTGACTTGAAGCTGTTTTCAAGTCGAGGACCCCAGAAGTGTGGAAAGATTCTGGCCCTTCACATGTGATCCCCACCAAACCATGTGGACCCCCCACCTTGGGGTACCTTATCAATCTCCTCTGCTGAGGCCCTGGGGAACTTCTCAACAAGGGACATCCTCAGGATTTTGGCCACGTAGCGCATCCCATAGCTGAGGAGAGGGCAGGGGGAGGTCAGTCAACGTGCAGGGCCTACCACCCAACCACCCTTTCTGCAGCCTTGCTGAAGTGACCTCCAGGCCAGTGGCTCTGCAGGGACGAGCACACAAACCCTGCAGGTACGTACGGGATCTTGTCCACGGAGGAGGTGATGGCAGAGACAAACTTGTCCGTCATCGCCAGGAGGTGGCAGATGGAAATATCCAGCCTCCTTTGGACCTCGGGGTGGCTGAGGGCCTGCTCAGGGCTGACCTCATAGGGGAGCTTGCTGTGGATGGAAGACAAGGTCCCTGTAACCCTCCCAATGGGAGAGGAACAGCTCCCTGCTGAGGAGAGGCTGAGGGAGCTGAGCTCTGTAGCTTGGAGAAAAGGAGACTGAGAGGGGACCTCATGAATGGTGATAAAGATGTACAGGGTGAGTGTCAGGAGATGGAGCCAGGCTCTGCTCAGGGACACCCAGCGATAGGACACAGGGCAAAGGGTGCAGCTGGAACACAGGAGGTTCCATGGAAATAGTAGAAAAAACCCAAACTTATTTACAGTGAGGGTGACAGAGCCTGGAACAGGCTGCTCAGGGAGGTTGTGGAATCTCCTGCTCTGGAGGCGTTTAAAACACAGCTAGATGAATTCCTGTGTGTCCTGATCTAGGTGATCCTACTCAGGATTTGACCAGATGATCTTTTGAGGTCCCTCCCAGTCCCTACCATACTGTGATACCACGTAATACCCGTCGCTCTGTGGTCAGCTTAAGCCTCCTTGCCCAGGGCCTGACCTTTTCTGCCCGCTCTGCGACTCAGTCTGGTTGATCCAGGCCTTGTAGATCTCCACGGGGTTGGTGCGGATGTTCAGGGTCTTGTCCTGCAGGACCTCCTGCACCGGGCCCCCCAGGATCTGGCGCAGGGCGTTTTGCCCGCGGGCACGGCGGTAGAAGCCGACCACCAGCCGGATCACCGTGGCATTGCCCTTCAGGATGTCGTGGATGTGATCCACCTTGGACCTGGGGAGAGGGACGGGATGGATGGGATGGACCCGTCCGTGTGCTCCCCAGAACAGGGGGGCAGCAGCCAGAGGAGTTCACCATGTCCAAGCTGGTGACCCTGGACCAGCCTTTTCCCAGACCCATCTCCCACAGGGGTGCCCTCAGCACAGGGGGGCAGCAGCCAGAGGAGTTCACCATGTCCAAGCTGGTGACCCTGGATCAGACTTTTCCCAGACCCATCTCCCTGCTGGGGGTATCCCCAGCACCCACCTGATCTCCTCCTGCAGTGCTGCTCTGAAGAGCTGCAGCAGCAGGTAACCCTCCCGCGGGGTGGACGCGTAGTTGTAAAGCGTGAAGATCACCGACTCCATGAACTTGGTGGACTTGTTCTGGGGCATCTGGAAGATCAGCCTGGCCAAATACACAGGCTGTGTCTGCAGGGGATGATAAACACTAAGGTAACCCCCGGTGCCAGGGGTGCAGGGTCCCTGCACTGCCCCAGTGGAGGCAGCAGAGTCCCCACCTGCAGCAGGTAGAAGAGATGCTGATAGGCCTCCAGCTTCTGCCTCTTCTCCTTGCTGAGTGACTTGAGCCCCTTCTGTTTGTCTATGGACATCATCTCTGAGAGCTGCTCCTTGTTCTTCTTGGTCAGCTTCTTGCAGTGGGAGACCACCTCCTGGAGCCACGTGGGCAAGGAGACAGAGAGAAGTGCTGGTGTCGGCCAGCGAGCCCCAGTGACCAGCTCAGATTCTAGGCAGAGAGCCAGAGACACCCCAACAGCAGAGAGAAGTTCAAGCCCAGGAGGGGGGACCCAGCACCACAGCAGAGCCTCACGAGGTGGCCGAGCTCCAACCCCTGCCGCCAGACCCCCCCCCACCTGCAGCGTGATCCTGTTCTTAACCAGCAGCCCAATCTTGATATCCATGAGGTCCAGGTCGCTCTCCAGCTGCCTGCTGGCACGGATCCTCTTCACCACCTCCTGCTGCAGCCGCAGCACCTCCGACTCCTCCCAGAAGTCGTGCTGGCTCTGCTCCAGCAGGTGGACGAAACGCCGGACCACGCTCAGCGGGGCGCTCCTGGCCTGGACTGCAGAAGGGCACAGGTGCCACCACCAGCACTCATGGGGGAAGGACGAGCAGCCACCTCCACCATGGGCCCTCATTCCCCAACACATCCTTGAGACCCCCCCAACACCCTCCTTCCCCCAAAAAAGCATCAACTTGCAAGACAAGGGGCTACAAAGCTTCTGCTAGTTTCTTCTTGGCACAGGGACACTGGTGGCCAGGCTGCCACCACCTCGCCACTGCCCAGGGCTAACACGGGAGGAGCAGAGCCCTCATCCCAGTTCATTATCACCTTACCCAGCATCCTGTAATCCCCCCGAGCCTTGTTCGCCCGCACGAAAGCCTGGATTTTAATCACAGCTTTGATCTGCCAAGACAAACAGGGGGGTTGGGGCTGTTTCCCCACAGCATCCCCACAGCACAGGACACCCAGACCAGCACCCATCTGCTCACTCACGTTCTGCCTGAAGTAGCGCAGCCTCTCCTGGTACCTCCTCCGAGCCTGCCACATCCTCACACCTGCCTGGATCTGGGAGAGATGGACAGGAGGTTGGCTACGGGAAGGACTCGCTTGGCCCAGGTGGAAAGGTGGATTTTTGGAAGCCATTCTCCCCCAGCCTGAGCACCCCGGCCGTGCCCGTGTCCAGCTGACAGGCTTTACTGGGCAGGGTGACAATGCCCTGGGTCCCTGCTGAGCAGGGAGCAGTGGCTGGTAGGGGTGCAAATGGTGAAGGGAGGATCTTCCAGACCTTTATGGCAGCATCCACGTTGGCCCTCAGGTAGTGCAGCCTCTCCAGGTAAGCTCTGCGCTGCCTGTACCCTCTCCAACAAGCCTGGCCACGAGAAAAGACAAAGGGCTGCTGAGATCTGCTTGAGGGGTTTTTCCAGAAGCACACAGCATGATCCCAGGGAGCAGCACCCTGGGGGAGTCCTGGCTGATAAGCATCCAGAGCAACAAGCACCAGTGCTGCCCAGACCCCCCGGAGGATGCTGCAAAGAACCCCCCCCAGCCATGGCTTGCACCACCTGAACAGAGAGGGGTGGGGGTCAAATGTAAGGGGTCAGGCTCTGCTCTGTAGAGCCCAGCAACAGGACAGGGAGCAATGGGGATAAACTGGAGCAGAGAAGGTCCCACCTCAACATGAGGAGAAACTTCTTCCCTGTGAGGGTGGCAGAGCCTGGCACAGGCTGCCCAGAGAGGCTGTGGA
>JAOEGS010013639.1:0-32859 GCA_025447755.1 Corythornis vintsioides | reverse complement strand
CTGAATTGTTTTACAATCAGGCAGTTCATGGAAAAAAGAAGATAATCTGGGACAGATAGATATATATATAATTATATATAATAAATTTCATTTTTTCTCAACTATTTTGTGCAACACCAATAGCTTTTGCCTTGGACTTTTGAATCTGATTTTATTTTACCTTCCCTGAAAATAATCAGAGTACCAGCAACATCTGATGTAACCAAAAGAGAAACAAACAAACAAACTAAAGAGAAGTGATGCAGATTCTTTCTGTTTTGGGGTGCTGCTTTGCTTTGGGTGCTCCTCTGTCTCTGGAAGAGCATCCTCCTGGATTTGGCTGCAGACACTCCACTTGCTGTGGCAGATGTTCCGACTCAGAGCAGACAAGATGCAGATTTTCTTTTTTCTTTCTTTATTTTTTTGTTATTTTTTTTCATAAGTGACTTGCCCCCAGGCGTGTTTTGACAGGGAGGATATCATTTGAAATTAAATGTGAATGTGGAGGCTTTCCAAAGCTGCAAATTGCAGAGATTTCTCAGTGTGACTCAAAGGAAAAAGATAAACCCAAGTTGCGTGTGTGCTGCTCACTTGCTGTGGTGGGAGGGTGATGCTTGTGGTGCAGCTTTGCTGCTGAAACCCTCAAATTGGTGCCTTCTTATGGATTTGGACACGAGGGGCAGAGTCTGTGCTGCTTTGATTTTGTTCCTTTAATAACCATTTTCCTCTGTCAAGGCCAACAGGGCAGAGCTGGGTTTTCCCTGTTACCTTCAGGTATTTTGGGATGGTGACTGAGGGGTTAAAACCTCATTTCCACTGATGTAATCAGGTGAATCTCTAGCAGCAGTGAGCAGAAGATGCTTTGAAGAGGTCAAAAGCAGGGGCAATCCAGAGGATACCTCCTGCCAAATACTGCCAGAGGGCCATGAAGGGCTTTTTGTCTGTACCAAGGGGATTGCTTTTCCCCTTTTGAATGGGGAGAGGTGCAATGAGGAGACAAAGTCTTTGGTAATTGGGTTGTGGGGTTTTTTTTGCCATTATTAATAACTATTTTAGCCCATTTCAGGCAAATTAACAGGGGGAACATCTATAGTTCAGAATATCATCTTCTATGCTGTCAGACTCTGCAATCTGTGGGTGTTTGGAACCAAAAAAAACTTAATACTCCAGATCTCTAACATGGAATGATGCTGCTCAAGATCAAGTGTGCAACTTTACCTGGGATCTATTAATTTCCCTTTCTCTTAGAAACCAGTGAAACTTCTCTGCAGGCAGGGTCTGTCCCTGAAGTCATGGACATGATTTTTTCTGGGAATCATAGACTGTTATGACTTTCCCTTCATGTCACCTTGTTCACAAGGTTTTTTTCCTTCTGTGCTGAGAACACAGCCTAGGAAAGGAGTCAGAGTGAACTCTGAGAGCTTTAACCCATAATAAGTCTGATGTCCTTGGGGAGAATGGAGATTAAAGAGCCAAAATTCTCTAGGAGATTGTCACTTGGCTAATGATGATAGTAGCCTATGGCAGTCAGGGATGATATGGCTGATACTTAGCAGGGGTTGTGAACCAATTAGTCTGCTCAACAAAATACTTGGTCCATTGGGTGCAAATGGTAGGAATATTTATAGGGCTGTGATGGAGCCAGCTAATCAAAACTGGAGAAAGCTACTTAAGAGGCTGTCCCAGGCTCTACAGAGGCCCTGGGATAACACAGCTGACAGAGAAACAAATGTTTGCCCATGTAAATATTAGGCTTCCAAGGTTGTATTTGAGCTCTTTTTTTTCCATTTCTTAGCATACTAAAATCAATTAGGGGTGTTTAACACATCCTAGAGTCTGCTTCACTGTGGAGAGCTGATGGCAGGGCTGGCTGTCCATAGGTGATCTGCTGCAGCTTGGCACCTTTGCTTAGTCCAGGATGTCACATAAGTTGTCCCAGGTAAAGTGGCAGCAGCACAAGAATAATTCAGCATATTCTAGCAGGATGGTTTGCATTCATCAATTGCTTGTGCTCAGAGCTGGAGAAGAAATGCAGGATTTCATCTGAATTTACAGGGTGGCTTAAAGGTTTATAAGAGTTTCTTGCTTGGTCTATTTATTTATCTGCTCTTCATGCTAAATGGAATTAATATATTTTTATTTATCCTTTCTTTTCGCCCCTCTAATGTAAGGCATCACTTAGCAGAACCACTCCTTTGAAACAGATGATATGATGAGCAAACTCCCCAGGTTTCACTGGAAAAGCTTTTTGAAACCTGAGAATGTTTATTCCTCCGATTGAAGATATGTGGTCATGCATGTTTTGTTAGTTTTGTTTTTCTTTTACAAAGAATCTGCAAAGAAAAGAGCAGCTTCTAACCCTGGTACTAAGCTTGTGATCAAAATATCCTGCCTTGTGTTTTACAGCTGTTATTTTACAGCAAGCAATCAGTTTGAAATACAGCCATTTTGAATTTGATGCTGAAGGTGGTTTCCTCCAGTATTTATTTGAAAAATGAAATGTAAACTGGGGCATTTATTGTATTTGGCAAGCTCTACACTAGGTCTTTACTTATAGAAAAATAAAATATTAATAAAAGCCAGGTTGCAGATTGTTCTGGTAGGAACTATGTGATTTTATCTTTATTATTATTATTATTACTACTCTGGATTTTACACCCCTCTATATAAAAGCTTTCTTTGTGCTGTTGCTATTCTGGCTGTAAGTGGCTTTAAGTGCAGTGGGTTTTAATATCCAAATGTTATTTCTGATGGATCTTATATATTGGAAATGGCATAATGTCTTTTTTGATCCAGAAAACCACAATACTTATTGGTACTGATAATTGCATAATAGCCTTTTTCTTTCTTTTTTTTCCATGTATATGTATATCAGAGATGCAACACACTGGCAGTTAAACGGGGTAAAAATGGTCTTTTTCAAGAGGAAGATCCAAGTCCATGGAGACTCTCCAGGGATCTCATTAAAGGGCTTTTTCCTTAATACAGTATAGTGCAATAACAGCTATCAGAATCCCCACAGTGTGGTTTCCTGATAGGTTAGTTTACACTGAATTAATTGTCTAATTTTTGCAAGCAACCAGTACAGTGCACATTGATTTTCTTTTTATTTATTTAATTTATTTTTAGTCCAATGTGTTGCTCTTGTAGATCCTGCTTTGCATCTGAAGGTAGATTTTACCATCTTGTTTGCCTTCTGCAAACTTGTCCCAGCAGATATTACAGAGAAATTCAGATTTACTCTCATTATTGTTCTTTCTGTCCTTCCAAGGGGTAGGAATTGCTGTTAATTTAAGCCAGGCATTTTTGCACAACACCACAAATAAACAATCTCATTAAACAGCACAAAAAAAAGGATGCATCAGAAAAGCCTGGTCAGGTTTCTGTGGTTTAGATGCTCCATAGCCCAACCCTGAATCAAGAGAGTGGATTCCCCTTGTCCTCAGAGGTCAGTTCACTGGTTTGTGCAGGAAAGAGCAGGGAGAAGAGGAGCCTTTCACAGGACAAATGGCCAGCAACTTACAGGATGATGAATTTACAGGAGCACAAAAAAGGGTATTTGAATGAAATACCTCATAGGTTGTGCTGAGAGTTTGGCTTGAACAGGATTTTGGAGGCATCCATCTTAGAGTGACGTTCTTGAAATATAGTTTGCACACAAGCAGAGAACTTTTCTTTCTTTTTAGCTGTATGAAAAAGATGGAGTTATGCAGAATATTCTTCAGCTCAGTTTGGGGCAGGATGGCTGCTAAAACCACTGCTGGTCCCCACCAACTGCTGGAAACTGCCTTCCAGCTTGAGTTGTCATTGCTGCTGCCCTGGGGAGATGATCCTCCTTCTCTTACTTGCTCAGGCTCCTGCAGGTGAGGAAAAGATGATGGGCTTCTGCTGATTCCCTGCCCCTGGAGCTGGCTGTGTTCCCACAGCCTGCTGGTATTTCTGCCTCCAGGAATTCTTTGGCTCTACAAAGCCCATCACAAAATACAAACAGCTCTGATTACCCAATGGCTATTTACTTGTGATCAGTACTGTTGGCTGGAGGAATTGGTGACTCCATCCTGAGCTCCTGTAAATGAGAGGAGTTCTAGGAAACAGCTGGAAGAGTTTTCCACACAGATGGAGTCTGGATGCAACAGAGGAGGCAGGGAGTGAGCAGGGACTGGATATGAGCAGGAAGAAACATGGGAACCCAAAGGCAGCTGGAAAAGGAGTAGCAGAAGACAGAAGTAGAGAAGTAACAGAAGAAGACTGTGCAGAAATAAGAGCATATCCCTGTCCCAAGTGTGTGTGCTTGGATGCTGAGGTACCTGGGGTGTCAGCATGGTGGCAAGTTATTGAACATCTCCTGCTTCATCAAAAGGTGGGTGGAGGAGGGAGGGAGGGTTGAAGAGCAGTGTGAAAGATGAGCACATCCCCATCATTCCAGTTGGGAGTTCAGGCAAAGGGGTCCTCCAGCTGGGAGGGAAAGAACATGAAAATGAAACCCTTTGGTTAATGTAAAGGAGGGAGAGTGAGGCACCAGAAGTACTAGCTGAGAAAAAGGAGGAGACAGCTCGTTGGAAGGGAATAAAACACCCAAAACAGCAAAACTATCATCAAAGCTCTTTGTAATTCAGAAATGTGTGTTTAGCATCACTTGGATTTTATCTGGAGTTATTCATTTACACATGTGAAATGTGCTCCTGGTGAAAAGTATGACTTTTCTCCTAAGAAATGAGCATTTTTTTCAGTGTTGCTATTCCAGCATGTCTAGGAGGGAGAATAGGAAGGAGCTCAGTGAAATGTGAAATTCCTTTCTCTTCTCATCCATTGCCTAAAGAATTTAAGGTGCCGTGTACACTGTAAATTTGTGGCTATTCCAAATAGATTTGTAAATAAAGACTGTGTCTCCCTGTTAGACACTATCTATGAAAAAGCTGCAGTGTGGATTCAGCCCACCAAGCAAAGGAGATGGCCAAAGTCCTGCTGTTCTCTGGTGTTACAGGCCATCTTTGTCAGGGCTTGACCAGCCTGGAGGCTGTTCTCTACTTGGAGACACCCCAAATGTCAATGTACCACCACCCTGCCTGGCCCTGTGACAGGGATTTGATGACGTGCAGAGCCTTTGAGTGCTGTGTCCCATCCTGGCACCACTGGTAACGTGCATGTTGTGCTCATGTCAGCTGTTATCTCCAGGTGTTGACATCATATACTAAATAACACTTAAGCAGGTCTCTTTCCATTAGAAGATGAATTCCCGACACAATTGAAGTCAATGGAGCTTTTGTCATTGACTTCAATAGGCTTCAGCTTCCACCTGATGACTCCATGGGAGGAAGAATAAATTGCTGCTGAAAATGAAACTGTCTCTGACATCCAGGGGGAAAGGATAATTAGCAGTCAGTCATGGAGCTGCCATCCCGCTTGTCTGAATAATAATAGAACTGAATACAAGTGATCTGTTGCCTTCCAAGTGGGTAAAGTGATTTTAGCAAGATGAGCAGGAGCGTAAACAGCCAAGAAATATGGTATGAAAACCAAGTGTGAGATGAGTTCTAGACGAGTAGACATCAACTTTTCCGTCTGTCTGGCCTCCAAAACATATCGTGTAGTTTTCTGTAAACATTACACCAGGAAGATGTTTGGGATCAAGAAGACAACAACTTGTGTTACTACACTTTGTGGCTTATTTTTGTTTTTAGCTGAATTGGGTTAACGTTCTTAAAAGAGGATGAGATTTGAATGGAACCTCTTCTCCCTTATTGCTTCTCATCAAAAATACCTCTGGAACTAGTTATGGGCCCCTCGTTATAAGAAAGACATTGAGGGGCTGGAATGTGTCCAAAGGAGCTTCCAAGCTCCTGAGAGGATGAGAGAACAAGTTGTATGGGGAGAGGCTGAGGGAGCTGGGCATGGTTACTGTGGAGGAGGCCGAGGGGAGACCACATTTCCCTCTACAACTCCCTGACAGGAGGGTGCAGAGAGGTGGGTGAGGCCTCTTCTCCTTAGTAACTAATGACAGAACCTGGGGAATGGGCTGAAGTTGCAGCAGGGGAGGTTTAGATTGGATATGAGGAAGAAATTCTTTATGGAGTGAGTGGCGAGGCCCTGGAACAGGCTACCCATGGAGGTGGTGGAGATCCAGGAGATTCTTTCCAACCATGATTATTCTATGATTCTATGGTTGGAGCTGTGTTGTAAGGATGATGGTACAAGGATGGTGGACCAAGTTTTATGGATGTGTGCAGCTTCCCTGCCTTAGAAACCCTCATTTCTCTCAGAAACCCTCATTTCTCTCAGAAACCCTCATTTCTCTCAGAAACCCTCATTTCTCTCAGAAACCCAGTTACACCAGCTGATGCCATGGGGCTACTGGGACAAAGCACAAAGATAAGTGCAGGATTTACAGGTCTATACCCTTTGAGGAAAAAGAACAATTAAAACAGAAGCAAGCAAGCCCAATGTGGTTGGAGTCATTAATTCCAGTTTGTAGTTGGTCTTAACAGGGCGTGCAGCTTTGTGAGAGCATAAAGACAGCACTGTAAGGCCACAGCTTTTCACTGGGCCTGTTTATGCATTGTGATTGGTGAAGCCATTGACTTAATATTCTTTCATGTTCTTTATGTTCCCTTCTGTTTTGATGTTATCGTGCAGTCATCTCAGCTACGTATTAAACAAGAGACTGCTTCAATATCAAATGATCAAAGGGATAAGGGAGCACAGGGCCATAAAGAATATATGGAGAGCTTTGGGAGAAGGAGAAGTTGAATTTCAAGGCTTTTTTTCAAGCTGCTTAATTCCTGCTTAGATTTCTGGTGCCACCAATAGGCAACAGCCCCTTTCTTTCAATCTTTTCCTAAGGATTGACTGGCAGAATTGCTGTTGTACACGGGGTTTAGAGAGTAAAAGGCCACCCTGCAGGTCAAGCCCTAAGAGGTTTCCTCTGAGAGCTCATTGATTCCACTAGATTTTTAACTTTAAAACAAAAAAGACCACTCCTTCCTAGATCTGCAGCTTGGTTACAAGTGCCTTAGTTTGTGCCAGCACAGTAGGCAGGAGCAAAAGTCTAAGTGCAAGGGGGGGAAAAAAAATAAAATTAGAGAAAGATGCTGTGGGGCAGAGACAATAATTGCAGTCTCTTGCTTGTACAATCCCAACTGGTGACATTATTAGCTACTGGTCCATGAAAAAAAAAAAGAGAAAGTATTATCTTATCAGTTTCAGAAACGGATTATATTAGCAGTGAAATTGGGCAGAATAAAGATTTATGGTCCCATCCTCAGCTTGAGTAAACAGGCAGAGGACCTCTGCTTGTAATGGGGATAGGAGGGCAGGCTGCAGCTGGGGAACTGGGATGTAAATACCATGGGGCTCTGGCTTTTGTCACAGCCAGAAATGTGCACACAGTTCCCCATACAAGTAAATGTCTTTATTTTGCACAAAAACTGAGAGGGTTTTGCCTCCCTAACCTGATTATAATATTGGCTTTGGAAGATGCCCAGTGCTGTGGTAGTGATTAGCAAAATGAGAGCTTACCCCATAAGCAAACTCTGTGCTACTACCTACTCCTGTGATATTTCAATCTAATTCATTAGAAAAATTAGCATTTTTATGGACTAATTAGGGGAAAATGTTGCATGTATGCTTTCTGATATACAGAGATTTTCATATCTTAGGAAAGCCAAAGTGAAATAAAACATGATTTATCCTCCCCAAAAAATAAGAAAAGAGCACAAGCTAAAGGATTACTCAAAAGACTGGGAAGATTTGGACTTAAAAATAAATAAATAAAGGATGAATTAGAAGAATTAGATCACCACAGTATTGTCAGTCTGTACAGGTTTGTTTTTATTTTATTTTATTCAGAATTCCAGATCTCTTTCAGCTATTTTGGTTCTTCAGGCATAAAAATATTTTAAAGGCTGTCAGTCAGTCACCCAGTTTTTTGGTGATGGTTGCAAAATGAACAGTAATGAGACTGAATAGCAATGAGTGCATTATTCAGTGTCTAGAAATACCAATTGATTTTCATCGCCAGTTCACGTATTTCAGTCAACACACATTTTAGTTTTTCCTCTTCTCTTTCAAACCAGGCTCAGGGTTTTATGAGACCACAGTTCACTCCAACACATCTTTGTTTTCCTCACGTTGTGCTAATGAACAGCTTGCTTTTGAAGTTGAATTCTAAATATGTATGTGTGTCACTGGCTCCTGCTCTCTGTTTGCCAGGAGGGGAAAAACTGGGTGTCTGTGACTAAACATCTAAGGTCTTTTATTTTTATTTAGCATGGGAAGTATTTTTTTGTCTTCTTAGAGGATGGAATATCATTCTTTTATTCAATGCAGGCATCTCCTGTTTTGATTGTTATGTTCTGATAATGATCTTGATTTCCAGAGACCCAGAGCAGTGAACCCCTCATTTGGGGCTTTTGTGGAGAAAGCAAAAATCACCGTCTCTCACAGAGGGTTGAAGTTCAATTAGGCTTTTTGGTGTCATGGGAGGGTGATCATGATTTAATTGGCTTCAGCTCACTGGCTTTTGGGCCATCATAGTCTTCACCTGCAGTTGTCTCCTTCTCAAATATGCATGAATTTTTTTTTTATGGTGTTTGAAAATGTTGCACAAAGTCAGAATAATTCTGTCCCAATGATGCTTCATAAGTGAATGCTCTGTGATAAACACAAGCATGTTACAATTGTAGAATGAAGCTGGAAAGGACTTTTGGAGGTCATCTGGTCCAGCCTCCTGCTGAACGTAGACACGACTTTGAAGTCAGATGAGGTTGCACAGGGGTTTGTCCAGCTGAAAACAGTAATTAGCCTGTTCTTCTTCAGGTTGGGCAAACACAGCCTTACATGGTGCAGCATCATCTCATGCCCCTCATCAACTCAGTCCTCTCTGCTCTATTTCTGCCAGTTTGTCAGTGTATTTTTTGTAGCAGGGAGACCAAAACTGGCCACTCTGTTCCTAATTCAGTCTCATGAGTGCTGAATAGAGACCAGTAACTGCTTCCCTTGACCTGCTGGCTCTGCCTCTGCGAGTGTAACCCAGTGTGTGGTTGGTGTTCATCACCGTGGCTGCCAACTCCTGTTGAACTCCAAGGCTGTCCTCTCCAGAGCTGCTTCCTGCACTGTGGGTTTCCACTTGCAGAGCTTCATGTCTGCATTGGCTGAATGTTGGTAAGATTCCTGTCAGCCCACTCCTCCAGCCTGGTGAGATGCTGCTGAATGGCAATCCCACTCTCCAGCCTCTCAGCTGCTCCCCAGCTCTGGTGTCACCTGGAAACTTGCTGTGAGTGTATTGCCTGTCATCATTGAAGTTGTTAACAAAGACATTAAATGGTTAAACAGATTATCTTCAGGCAGATTTGTTCTCTAATCTTCTTTGGAACAGAGGTGAGCGCCACAGTTCAGTTGGTGTGTGGTGTTCCTTCTTGATGGCCTTGACAGTTGCCTTTTTCAGTTGTGAAAAGGATCCCCCAGTTGCCACAATATTTCAAAGACACAAAAAACCAGCCTCAAAATGATGTCAGCCTGTTTCCTGCACATTCACAGACCAGTGTAGATCCAGTTTGATTAAGTGGTACCCGACAAAATCTTTCCCTGCTCCAGACAAAGACATTAGGAACATGGACCTGGGCAGCCTGAAGAGTTGGCATGGCCAGTAAAGACTGAGGTAAAAAGCTAATTGACTGCCTCATCCTTCCTCTGTACCCTTTGTCAGTAGTTCTGTTGACACATATTCAGCAGCAACCTCCATTTCCCTTCTTCTTTTGCTGCAGATGTACCAATGGGTGAACCTTTCATGTTGGCCATACCATCCATTGACAGTTTCAACTCCACCTGGGCTTTGGCTTTTCTGAAATAGTTCCTGCAGTCTGGGCAAGGTTTCTATACTCCTCCTGGGTAGCTTGTCCCCACTTCCACCTTCTGTTCACTTTCTTTTTATGCTTGAGCTCAGTCAGGGATTCCATGTTCAGCCAAGTCAGCCTTCTGCCACTTCTGCTCCACTTCCCACACACCAGGGTAGATTGTTCTCATGCTTTGAGGAGGTTTTCCTTCAAGATCAAGGAGCTCCCCTGTCCCTTTTTGCACCCCAGGGCAGTCATCCATAATGTTACACCTGCTAGTTCCCTGAGCAAGCCAAACTGCTCCCCTGATGTTCAGCATCAATATTGCCTTTGATGTGAGCCTGAAATCTCAGTTGCTTCTGCAACACCATTTGCCCTCTTAGAAGATATCAGTGTGCTTGAAGTTCCCCAGGATGACCAGAGCCTTTGATTGTGAAGGTTGAATGTCCACTTTCAGTGCTTGATTGGGTCATGAACAGCAAGCATCTGTATCAGTGGTGGACAACAAACACCTGCATCAGTTCATGAGTGGGTGAGTAGCAAACACCCATGGTAGTGTCCTCCTTGTTGGCCTCTGATTCTGCCCCAGAAGCATTAGCTTCCAAGAAACCCATCAACTGTTTCACAGCACAGGTCCATGACTAAAAGTCTTGGGAAATAATTTTGATGCATTAACCTCTTCTGAGGAAAATTCTGACTTTTGAGCATACATTTTAACTGCTTTTAATCCTGTATAGTGCCTTTTCTAGCAGAAATGTGGGTGTTTTTTGGTAGAAAACAACAAATTGAAACCCAATTGGACTCAAAAAATGCAAGGTATGATAATAATTCAAGCCTATGCTTAATAAACATTCTTGATGGAGGATTGTTGCTCTAAAGTCTTTAGGCATCTCGGTGGACAGAAGGGAGTTAATAGCACACTTCAAGTCTAAAGAGCCAACCTAAAGCACTCATTAAATGGATGTATTTTATCAGTTGCACTTTTCTCTTCATGCTTTCAGCAGTTGAGATACAGAAATCACCCAGCTCGACCTCAGTTGTCTTCTGTGTTAATAAAATGCCCTGTGCTGTGACTTAAACCATTAGCCCGGGCCTCGGAAGTGTTATTTCTGGCTCTGCAATTATCCTACAAGCTGCAATTTCCCTATGTGAGGACAACAAAGCTCTCCTTCTTTGCAGAATGCTTTGAGATTTGCTGATGAGAAGTGCCATATAAGGGTTCAGTATTGTTATGTGAACAAATAGCACTTTGTTTGCATGGCTTGACCATCTTAGGAGCCAGCGAAGAGCTGATGACCAAACCAAGATTAGAATTGAACAAATGACTTCTAATGAGCAACTTCAGTCTGTTGACTTCATTTTTTCCTTCTGTTGGAAAGTCATTAACTCTTATAAGTCGATCTCAAGAGAAATTTCTAGGCTGTAAGTCGTTTGTCAGTTGGCTTTAGAGATCTTTGAAGTTGACTCGTTTTGTAGTTGTACTTATCACTGTAGATGCCAAATAAGTTACTTATTAGTTTGTATGATCATCAGCCATCTGAACATAGAATCCAGTATTTTAAGTTTCCAATTTCCATGGTGGAGATTGTTCAAGTGTATTTAAAAGGCATTTCTAGGGGAAAAAAAAATACAGATTAACAATGAACAATCTTCACAACAGGAAAAAAAAAACCTGCATTCAAACTCTCCGTTCTGAACAGGCTAGTAGTAAAATGGATTATTTTAAATACATTTTCAAACCCTTTTCTTCATTATTTGCACTTAGTGTTACAACTTACGTCCTTCTAACCTTTCTGACCTCATTATGATGGCAGTTTGCATAGGATTAACTTTTGCCTTGTAGAGTGAGGGGGAAAAAAAAAGCATCCTCTGTTAAATTTGCATACTGCCTGCATGGAGTTTTGAACCAGGAAATGTTTGGGAAATAGTTTGTTGAGTGCTGTAAATAAAAGTACCTTCCAAAATCCTCCTCTGATTTCTCCCAGTTGAGGAGTTGCTCCAGAGCACCCGACAACAACTCTGTGTTTGTGAATAATTGAGATTGAATTTGTAGCTGGAAAACACAGACCTATTTTTGTTGGCTGTGTTCTTTCCTGAAACCCCAGTATTGTGATGGAAACACGTGGGCCTCATGAAAAAGATGGATCATTTACAGCTGGCTTGTAGATACTGAGGATACTGCTTTACCAGTTCAGGAGAAATCCTTTTCCCAGCCCACGTGCCACTCACAGAGTCTGTGTTGAAGAGCTCGGGGAAAGGTTGTAACACAGAGTTGAGCTGTGTGTTAGGAGGTTATTAAAATCAAATGGAAGCGTGTTCTATACCTTGGGGACCTTAAATGCAAAATCATTCTAACTAATAAGCAGAGTCTAAGTGTGCCAAATTTTACCCCAAGGTCCTCGTGGGCTCCTGCGGCGATGTCGGTTTTGCCTGCTGCCTTTTATTGATGATCAGGATTTATTGCCCCAGGGGGGAAATATTGACAGAGATGATTCTCTCCCAGGCACCGTGTCCCTTAAGGGACAATAACACCCGGTGTTCACTGTCAATTTCAACTCAGTGCCTACGTGTGTCATGGCACACTGAGCACTGTGAGACCAGAGCGAGTGATGTGCCAGCCTGGGACAGAACATGTGTGGGCATGGGTGTGCAGTCACCTATTTATATCTCCTGGAGCTGTTATAATGATTACCAGAAGAAAATCACCTCTGCTCTTACCTACCTTATGTCACATCTCTTAAGTTCACTACTATCTTTGTTGTGCTGCATTCATAGTGCACGTGGGTAAAATTAAATCTAATATTGTTCACTTCTTTAATTATTAAGAGCTCCTTTTCTCTCCTGCTCCTTTTTTCTCAACCCATATTAGTTTTAGGTACTTGGCTTTAGAGAAGATGTCTTTGCAAATACTCCCTTTAGTACGTTTGCACTTAAGTGGGATCTATAAGCTGTAAGGACAACAGCCTTTTGCTGTGACAACAGTTTGACCAGTTTATCCAGTGCTATTTTCCATGCTGGTTAACACATCTTTTTATTGTTTGACAACAAGCTTCCTCCTCAAAAAAAACCTTCTGCTATTAATAAGCACAAGTGAAGCTTATTCCTCCTTCACAGTTGGTGCTCAAGCTGATGGGGCTGTTTAGATCTAGATCAAGAGGGGATCTTCTCAATGCTTATCAGTATCTAAAGGGTAGGGGCCAAGAGGATGGGGTCAGAATCTTTTTAGTGGTACCCAGTGACAGGATAAGGGGCACAAAGTAGAACTCAGGAGCTTCCAGCTAAACACGAGGAAAAATGTCTTTCCTGTGAGTGTCTAAAGCCAGTCCAGGGTGCCCAGAGAGGTTGTGGAGTCTCCTTCTCTGGAGAGATTCCAAACTCTCCTGGATGCTGTGATGCTGGCTCTGGGTGACCCCAGGAGGGTTGGATGAGATGATCTCCAGAGGTCCCTTCCAACCCCCCACCATGCTGGGATTCTGTGATTCATTTAGAGAGAACTGTCTGAAAGGATGAAATGTGAAGGTCACATTGCAGCAGGGACCACTCATCCATGCTCCAGTCTGTTCTTCCTCCACAGTCAAGAGATGGAGGAGCCTGGGAAGCCTCCTTTGCCATCTGTGGCATGGCCAGAGGCAGGGGTGATGCCAGCCCTAATGCTGACTGCAACATTTGCTCCTGGTTCTGCTCAGAGACCAAGTAGCCCCCGGGCAGCTGAACACAAGGACCAGAGCTGTCTTAGAGCCATCTTTGTGCCCTGCTGCTTCTCTCCTTCTCTGCACCACGTGTCACTCAGCTGAAATGCAGTGTCACAGTCAGTGAATGACCAGCTAAGTGAATAAAAGTGTGAACTGCATTTTCTTGCTTAGAAATCTGTCAGCTCCCTCTGACCCTTTGGAAAATGAAAAGACCAAAGTGACTGTACCAGTGGAACATCAGAACGATGAAAAGCAGGAGGCAGAAGCAGTGCTGGGTAATGCAGACGTGGATACTTTGCCCCTACCCACAGAGGAAAAAGGTTCTATTTTTAGTTCTGACCTGTAAAAATCCCAGCAGATGTACAAGACCAGGAACCACTTTGATTCAGGACAGTCATCATAAATCCCAATTGAAAAGGTTGTGGATTTTTCCCTTGTGGTGCACAAGGCATCAAAAACAAGAGGACAGGTTAAGTTTTGCATGGTTTCAGTAACTCTTTCTTTTCTGTAGCTCTAGATGCAATCTCTCTAGACATTTTTTTTTTCAGATTCAAAATTTTAGACCCAGAAATGGCAACATGGGTGCTTCTGAGCACAGCAGTAATGAGGCATAGACTGCCCCAGATCATCTCCTTTATCTTGCTCTGAAAGAAAGTTTGTGGTTGATTTTTAAACTCAAGTAGCTTGATTTTGCCAGAGGGTCATTGACCTGAACAAGGGAAGCCAGGGACATGGTTCAGGGGTGAACTTTGTAGAGCAGGGTTAATGGTTGGACTGGATGATCCCAAGGGTCTTTTCCAACCTGAATGATTCTATGATCTTGTGAGGGTTTTTTTTCCCCAGGTTACTTTTTATTGGAACCATTTTTTGATAGAAATCCTTTCCTTCAATCTGAACTCCATTTACCCTTCCTCTGTCTGCACTGTACCTTGATCAGTCCTACAGACCTTCTCTCTGGAAAATTCTGTTTTCTTTGAGCAAAAGAAAGTGAGTAGCCCTTCAGAAATCCTTTATCAGGGTTGTTCTTTCCTGTTATGGTTTGCTGCTTGCTTTTTTTTTGCTTTTCTTTTCATGGATAGCTGTAATTTAAAGCTCACTAGATCGATAAGTCCAAGATGCACTGCACAAATGGGAGAAGCAGACAAACAGCTGGTAAAGATAGGAGACAGCTGATTAAAAAGAATTCTGCTATAAAGCATTTGAGTTACTATTCTCTGCTGTGATTTTTGAGCTAGATTAAAAAAAATAGGGGGAGGGGATGTACAAATCATAATTTTGTCCACCCTTTGAATCCGTGATTAAAATAATGTTGAATTTCCTCTTTTTTTCATGTCTCTAAATAGTGATTTTAAAATATTTTTATTTATTATTTTTTTTTACTAGATGTTTTATCAATTGCAAGTGAATTGGCTTAATACAGAGATATCTGGGGGAAATATAATGGCAGGAAATCTGGACCCGATGCAATAGCAGCATCTCTGGCCTTGAACTCTAAACCCAGCCCTGTGATTAACTGAAACCATCAGTTTTACACTGATTCACAGCACAGGGATTTTATGCTCTTGTTTGCAAGCCCTGGTGATTGTGAGTGGGCCTGGGTTTGGGTTTGCTGTGCTTTCTAGCTGAGGCATCCATGGACCAGGCTACCACAGCTTTCTTGGGTTGTACCCAGCTGGCACAAGCTGTAGATCAAGGCAATTTGCATTTGGTGCTGCAGATTGTGGTTACATTATTTTTTTGTGAAGGTAAAGGCACTAGAAAAGCTCGAGTGCACTGCCAGCAGGAGAGTAAACGTTTCCAAGCTCAAGCTTCAGCAGAAGTCAAGAAGGATTAAGGTGCAGCTGAAAGTAGAATTGAGGTTCTTAAATCACCACAGAGCTTTAGAAAATGTTTTGTGTTTGCAACAGAAACCATAATTTATTGGCAAAGGGCTTGAACTTTAACATATAAGTGCTAGTGAATTGTGGTTCAGTGAGATCACACAGTTCTTTTGATGGGGAGGTTGGTAAAAAATGCCCTGTGTGTGCCCATAACCACAGAAAATATGGGAAAGCCAAGGGATTGGGGCAATGAGCATGTCCATCTTGTCCATGTACATCTATGTATGCTGAATTTAGCTACGTGAGCACCAAAATAGCAGGGAGACAGTACAAGATGAATTGGAAATACAGTGGGAAAGGAGGTGCTCTGGATGCTCTGGAAGGAGGATTGGGTCTGTCCATGGGGAAATAAGTCTATCTGCAACTGGTGAAATGAGACCAGATAAAGAGATTATCAAGTAGTGACAAGAAAGAAAATAGGTTAGCTGAATTTTTCTTTATCACTTTTCCCCCCTTAAGACATCTCACTGAATATCTTGTCATTCATACCAAAAGTTTGGCAAAAAAAAAGGACTGTAAAGGTTTTGAAATTGTCCTTCATATTAGTGGACTATAGGAGAGCAATTATGTAAGTGGTGATTGATAAAATTTACTGTTTCTGGGTTTGTGTTATCTAATGATTCCAATGAAAGCTGAATCTTATCTGTTTGGTACTATTTAAAGTCTTAACAAGCTTTCTAAAGCTTGTAATCTAAGCAGACAAGAAAGGCAAAGGAAGGGAGGGGAAATAAAGGTGCAGAGAAGTGACTTGTTTCAAGGTCAAGAAAGCAGATATAGAATAAGAATCAGATCTTCTCCCTTCAGCCCAGTTTTCTATTCCACGGGGGCTGTTGCCTCTGTTATTCAAATCTGGAAAAATTTGTCCTTTTCCAGTCAAATGGAGGGCAAAGAGAATGAGATCAGACAAAGTCAGTCACACAGGGAGACAAAAACCCAAAACACAACGATGACAAAGGGATTGTACTGATAAGGATGCTATTTTTAGAGAAATTCAACATTTGCCATATCATTTACTCAATTCACAAATTTATCTTTCTCTCTAGATGCAGTAAAGTGGGGAGAAGGATTCAGATGTAAAACTGCAAAATTGACCATGCATTGATGGAGCAGCTGCATCTACTGGTTAGAAATGCCTTTTTTTTTTTTTGTTAAAGTATTTCTGATTTTGATGCAAATTTTATTTACCTTTATGCTGAATCATAACAGTTAAAATCATCATAACCATTTGAGACCCATTTTTCTCTTGATGCTTTTATGGGAAGCATATTAACCATGTGTGTGTATATTTATTTGTCTGTGTATGTATGGTCTGGAATAATTCCATGTGATTTTAATTACTTGAAGTATGCAGACACGCTTTCAAAGTCTGAAAGCTCTCTAATGTCAGATGGAACTTGTTTTGTCTTCTCTTTTCACAAGTTAAGCAAACAGTTGTTCATTATTCCATGTGTAGCTGAGCCCTGAGTTAAGATTTATCCCATTGTAGCATCTAATTGGTTAGGATCTTGTGATTTTACATTAAAAAAAATACCCTCAAATCTGTTTCTCCCTCGAGGTTCTTTGTTTATTAAATTCTGATTATTTCAAAGGAACTTCTCCATTCTGCTTCCCATCAGTGCTGATGGTGGGGCAGGGAGTTCCTCAGACACTGATGGAAGGGTTGGATCCAAAGTAGTGGATGGACCTTGTCTTTCTTTTAAAGTCCCTCTGGGGCACGTTGAAGAGAAATAAAGGAAGAGCAGGACCTTGGTGGTGGCATTGCCAACAACCATTCAGCAGTGAAAAAAGGTCTTGAAGTTATTTATGCCTTGGGCTTCTCTAGGATAGCTCGTTACCAGGGTGTTTTAGTGCCTGTGGACTCTTCCTGTAGTGAGATGTGCTTGGAAGAAATAATCACCCTGGCAAGGGATTTCTGTTTTTAAAAAATATATTTATTTATTAAATGCTATTTTTAAAAAAGAAACTCAAAAAACCCCAACAAAACACCTCCTATCATTTTGTGGTTTATTTCTCATTCATGGCTGATGAAAAGGGAGTCTGTGCTACCAATCTGTGGGGTTTAAATATGCATTTCCAATTAACTTTTATTAAGAGGAGCTCTAAAGCTTTGGGTATAATGGGAATTATTTACACAGTAACTTTCTTTCTGTGATCCCATTTATTGGGTTTTTCTGTATTCTGCTCATTGGCTTTGACTACTGCAGAGAGCAGGGCTGAGAACATCACTCATATGTATCTGTTGCTGAAATTAATTGTGTGTATTTTTGTGGTCTGTAAAATCCACAGTGACAATTAGTGATAAAATGTAGTTTGACCAAATATTGCTTTTTTTCCCAGTATTTTTTTTTTCATTCTTTTATTATACCCACAGAAAAAACTATTCTTTCCCTTACAACCAGTAGAAAATAATTTCTAATCAACCTTGACTAATAAGACAGTGGGATTCAGATGCTGTGTGAAATCTAAATGTCCATCAAATCTGGTTGTATTTTGATTCATGTCTTTGTAAGAGCAGCTCTGAACTGAAAAGCTCACTTTCTTGGCTGTTTGTGAGATAGCTGATGAACTTCCCCTCTTGAAAGACCAACCATCTGGAAAGGTCACCATGTGAAAGCTGCCTATTTTGTAGGTATGCATGAGCAAAGAGAATAAAGATTTACTCTGCATTTCTTGGGGGACAGTATGTCTTGTTTCTTCAGACACCCCCCCCCAAAAATGCAGAAAGTATTTTGTTTGGTTGGATTTTGCTTAGTTTTGTTGGTTTGGTTTGGTCTGAACCAAAACTTTCTCCTTTATTCCCTGAGAATATCCCATGGACTGAGCTTTTCCATTTCAAAGGAGAGATACTGGAAGTGTGGGTGTAACATCCCAGGGTAGACTTGAGCAGGTTGCTATATAGAACCATGGGGTGATTGAGGTTGGAAAAGACCCTTAACATGATCAAGTCTAAGACTACAGAGTCCACCACTAACTAAACCCTGTCCCTCAGCTCCACATCTACACAGCTTTGAAACACCCTGACCTTCTCCTGTAGCAAGGAAGGTGACAAAGCTCTGGAGCCTTTAGGACCAACAGGGCTCTTGGTGCATCAGCAAAAGGAGTGTTTGGGAAATGTGCAATTTTCTTCCCTTTGGTTCTCCAACTACATCCACTTTTCCAGTGAATACTCTGTTTCCTCTTGACTAACCCAGTTTTTCAGTGCAGGGATCAGCCTCGTGACCTCTTTGCCCTGCATGACCAGAGAATGAACCCAAAGCCATTCAGATGAGGCTTCAGACTTATATGCTCCAGTGTCTCCCCTACAAATAGCTGCATTTACACAGCATCTTTTCATTTAATTGTATTCCTCCTCTTTGTCAGACAGAGGAATTGTAATTAAGATTTCATTGCTTTCAACTGTGTGATAAAGTTCCTATATTTAGACTTCTTGGGTCTATTACTTTTTAAAAAGATATTTGGCAATGTGAAAGTTATTACTCATTTGTTTGCATTTAAAATTCAGGACATGATATTTGAAGCTGTATTTATAAGGAGGATCCAGCATCATGTCATTTTCTACTTGCTTAAAAGCCAGATAACTGGTTAAGGAAGCTCCCATCCCGAGGAGAAGGAAGGACTCATTACAAACATTAGCTGATATAGAACAAATTGAGCTCCAGTGCCCTGCATAAAGATTATAATAACTGTAATAATAAATGAATTAATAATGCATTAAAAGAGAATTCCTCCAGTCAGATTGTCACACGCTTACCCTTGAAAATTGACTTCAGTGAGGTGTGTCACATGAGCTAATGACCTTAACTGATGGATTTCTGATTTTTTCCACACTCCAAAATACACTTCAATCCATATTTCTCTACTTTTACCACTAAAGTCTTCTGGACAGACATGAAGAAAATTTGACCATTTGATGTTGCAAGCCAGGGGGTTGCTCTTTGCTGAAACAAAGTGACCTCTACTTTGAACCTAAGGGGAGCTGGTTAAAACCTGACCACTTGCAAGGGAAAAATCAGGTCAGCAATGCAGTGCTGCAGGCTCCATGGCAACACCAGAGGCTCACACATCTGGGGCCAAAAGGGTTTCAAAGATTCATCCAGGCTCTATCCTAGAAAGACCTTCCATCAGGTTGAAGCTTCTGGGTGAAGTTCACATTTGTGTGTAGCACCAGCAGAGAGTTTCTCCTGAAACTACAGATGAACTGGTGGCATCAATCTGCCTCTGGAAGGGCTGTACTGGGAGAAGTGGGCACGTTCCAGAAGTGCCTGTGTAGTTACTACTTGTGAAATAACCTGAAATAGCATTGCATCTGCAAATCCTGCTGAGCTGTGGGTTGTAAATGTCATGAGGTTATCAGAATTTTGGAATAAATGATGTTCAGCTCTGCAACACAGGTAGTGGAAGTGCTGAGACATCTCTAGACACAGCAGGGACTGAGAGTTTGGGGAGTTCTCCCACCTCTCCTGGGTTTATAATGGTTATCAGGCAGTTGTGCTACACTGGGGAAAAAAAAATGTTTTAAGGGAATTGATTATTTAGACATTGCAAACACGTGCTGGTTGTAAACTGCCTCTGGAGGCACCAAGGTACCTTTAAAATGAATGCAATTAGTCACTTCTGAAAATCAAAATGCTTCTTCTAAACACAGATCCTACTGAAAATGGTGTTGATATGAATTGTGAGGTAATCTATTTTGAGATTCCTCAAATCATTGAGGGTGGAAGGACCTGGGGAGGTTGTCTGGTTGCCTCAGTTCAAAAAAGAACCTATGGGTTCCTAAAAAGAGATTCTGGGAAACACTTGGCCTTTTGCTATGGTGATGCTTCTGTGTCCCCAATTATGCCTGCAAGCAGGTATTTGTAGGTGTTAGTTTGCATGTGTGAACTCTGAGCTATGCCTAAGAAAAGCAAAAATCAAAGCAAAATTCCTTCTGAGGTGTTTTCTTGGAGAGTCACTGAAAAAATCCTATTTTTTTTAAATTAAAAAATATCATTCAACATAAAAAGACAAGCAAAAGGACATCAGTGGGTTTCTTTTCAGTGCTTTGGGTCATGTTAATACTATAGCCACCAGTAATTTTGTAGGTGTTTGACTGGAGCAAAGGAAATGACACCAAGGGTTTGATTTCAGAAAACTTTGAGTTTGGCCAGCCATGCAATGTGTGGTTTGCTTTCTTTGCTGGCTAATGTGAAGCTAACTAGTTTGCACAGGTATTCTCCTTTTTTCCCAGTGCATTGATTGACTTTGGTATGTTATTTGATGCATAGCAGAAAAATATTAAGCCAGCAGATAAAGGTAAGTTGTTAATGCACCAAATTGTAATGGCTCAGCCAAAAGGAGCAGAGCATCAAGTGAAGATGGGGAGCTGCAAGCCCAGTTGTGTTTTTCAACCCTCCAAGCAATAAAAGCTACATCAGGGCTGAGGATGATGGATTTTGGAAGGAAATAAACAGGTACCTGCTAGAAAGCTGCTAAAATAGTGATAGCCTGGGGTGGGCAGAGAATGGCAAGGGAAGTACAACTCGACCTGCTGGATTGGATCAGCTCTCCTCCATATTCTCCCTGCTTTCTGTCTTGGCTGCTGCCAGAGGCAGGAGGAAGGGCTGAAAGCTGAGGCTCTTCTGAAATTTTTAGTAACGAGACTGGGTTCATTAGAGCTCTCATCAAATGGCTTTCAGTTACTATCAGTCTGACTTGTATTTGAATTGATGACCTTGAGATGCAAGGCTTTTTATTCTATTACCCATCTCCTGAGCCATCAAGTCTTTAATATGCCATGTAAAATCAGTTTTCAGATGGTATTGCTTTTATATAATATTGTCATTTATTATTAACAATGTCTGATTTTGAGTGCTACTAGATATAATTGTGCATAATACTACTTTTATTATTCCTATTATTTCAAATATATCTTCTATATTGCTATATACTTCTAGACACAGGGAAAATAGATTGGTAATAGACTATAATCAAGGTTTATATAAATGAGTTAATAAAATCACAGAAAAAAATACAAAGTTAAAATAAATTCAGCATCAGCAAACTCAATGTATTACTTCAGTAAATTGAAATAGAAAATTCTGGTTTGATGCTGAAATAAGCTTTCCTGCAAAGTACTGTATGACTACCAAACACACAGTAAATGAAGAAAAATGAATAGAATATGTAACACAAACCATCAAAATGAAGTATATAACATGCCACCCTTTTCCTCCTGCATGGTTTTTCCCTATAGGTATTGAGTAAATCACATTAAGGAACCAGTGTACACAGGAGTGTTAAAGAGAAGTGGAATGTGGTAGCTTTTTCTCTTTCCATTTTCTTTGATTGTTGGAAAAGATTTGATTCTTAGGAAAAGATAAAACTGGCAGCACTGGGGTGAGGAGATGCCTCTGTGGACAGATCCTTTGCAAACTCTCAAGCATGAAGAGCTAATTGTACATATGTGATCTGACTTCTAAGTATGTAATATGAATTTTAAAAGAAAGTTAACAGGAAGCTGGTGCTGTCCAGGGCAGCAGTAGTCGTGCCAGATTAAATTAGTCTTTTACCCTTATTTTGTTCCAGATGAGATAACGTTTCTATAAGATGTTATTTCTTGGGGGTTTTTTGTGTTTTATTTTAGAATGTGAATCTGGCAGGAGATCTAAAGGGGTCAGCAGTTCAAGCTGGTGGACCACTCTCCATGGCCTGCCTCCAGGAGAAATGTTTGCAGCAAGGTCTTTTTAGAAGCTTCCAGTGATGGGTCCCAGCATGGAAATAATGTATTAACATGATTAACTATCAGTATAGCTCAGAAAGCTTTTCATAATAATCATCCTTAATTTTCCTCCCTATGAATGAAGCCAGTCCTGGCTCATGCTCATGAAGTACAAATGAGTGTAGTTTTCTTAAAACCAGTTATGTGTTGGAACATCACTCTTACATTTACTTTTCAGTCCTTTATAGATTGAACAAATATCCTCCTTTCTAGGTCATGGCTTCTAAATCTCATATGAATAATTACCTGCTGTGTCCCGTGGTTAACATCTGTTAGTATTTCCCCAAACACCACTTGTCTCACACTGCTGACTCATGTTTAGGTTTTATCCTTTCTAACCTCTCTGTTTTCCCTGTATTGCTGTCTACCCAGAAAAAAAAGCATGTTTTTTGAAGTTTGCACCTGGTTGTTTCCAAAGTAGGTAGGACTCTGTGTATCTTTTTATTAAATTATCTTCATTATCTCATAGAATCATAGAAGAATTGTCAGGGTTGGAAGGCACCTTAAAGTTCCAACCCCCCTGCCCATGGCAGGGACACCTCCCACTAAATCAGGTTGCTCAGAGCCCCATCCAGCTTGGTCTTAACTTCCAAGGATGGGGCTTCCACCACCACTCTGGGCAACCTGTGCCAGGGTCTCACCACTCTCATGGGGAAGAAATTCTTTCTCATGTCTGATCTGAATCCGCCTATCTCTAGTTTTAATCCATTCCCTCCAGTCCTGTCACTACTTCACAGCCTAAAAAGACTCTCCCCAGCTTTCCTGGAGCCCCTTCAGATCCTGGAAGCCACAAGAAGGTCTCCCTGGAGCCTTCTCCAGACTGAACACCCCCAACTCTCTCAGCCTGTCTTCACAGGAGCTGCTTCAGCCTCTGATCATCCTCGTGGCACTTTTCTGGACATGTTGCAGCACATCCATAGCCTTCCTGTACTAGGGGCTCCACAACTGGATGCAGTACTCCAGGTGGGGTCTCATTTCAGATGGGGTTTTTTTGGGTCAGGATAATTAGGTGTGCTGGTGCTGGTCCATAGTGCTTGCAGGTCCTCCACACTTCATGTAACCTAAGTCACTCATAAAAATATGGGACCAAGTGCTAAGACCTATGGAGATACACTAGTGTGTTCCCTCAGTTTAGAAATGGACAGCTGAAAATTGTTCTTTGAGTGTGTTTTTTGTTAGTCTAAAATAAGAAATTGGTAAATTTACCTTACTGTGACAGAGGGATATGTTTATCTATTCATACTATATCACATCTAATTCCTTTTCATGATAGTGTAATTATGCTGATTAAAAAAAAAAAAAGAATGACTGGATTGACATGATTAGCTCTTCACAAATCCATTTTGGCAGGTTCTTCTCACTTTATATTCCTCTGAGTGCTTCTGATTTCATTGTTTAATCATTTCTTCCTGGGTCTTTCAACGAACTGAATCGAGGTTGCATCATCTTCCTTTTTCCCATTTCTAAATGTAGCTGCTATGTTTGACCATCTCTTACCCCTTTCAGCCTCAGGCATTCCCTGAGAATACTAAAAAGTAATTACTAATAGTTTAAAGAGAACTTCAGCTGATACCTGAAGGATTTCAAAAGAAATATAAAGCTTAATGACTTATTCATCTGTATCTTACTGCCTCAGTTTCTTCAGCTGAACTCTCCGCTCAGCTTGTGTCTCAAGCTCCTGGTTAAAATGAATTCTATTGAGAATCCAGTCGTTGTAAAACATCTTTTAGTGAAGACATAAGGGAAAAAAAGTTCTTGAATATGCTGACATTTTAAATGTGGAGTGTGGTTTGCTGTTCTTTCCCCATTAGATAATGGACTCATGTTTTGCTTTATCTTTTAAATCCCTTCTTGTAGGCACTGTAGGAAGGGGGGATCTTGTCATCAAAAGGAAAAGATTCTTTACTCAATGACCATCACTTTTTTTTATTAATTACACTTAATTAAACTACTGAGTGAGGGGTTAGAAAAACTAATTAAGATTTATAAGAAGAGGTTCTTATTGATTAATTAGTCTTCATTAGTTGAACTGGAAGGCTTGAAGATTTGTGCTTTTTGTATTATTCACCAGAAACACGTTAACCGTACAACATTAATATCATTTCTATCAGCAACATAATGGTTGTGATTATGTTCTCCTATTGCATTTCCTTCCCAACTGTATTTTCAGCACTTTCTGCAGTTCTGGTGTCTGATCCTTGCTGTGGGAATGTCCAGCCTTAGGTGATGGTGAGTTATTCTGAACTGGTGCTTTTAAGTGCATCTGAAGTTGAACAGCAGAAGGACTGAGAGGGACAAAGAGTTAAAAACATGAAATCATACACTGGTTTGGGTTGGAAAGGGCCTTCCAAGGTCATCTATTCCAACCCTCCTGCAGGGAGCAGGGACATCTGCAACTAGACCAGGTTGCTCAGAGCCCCAACCAACTTAACCTGGAATGGTGGCAGGGATGGGGCGTCAAACACCTCTCTGGGCAGCCTGGGTTTGTGTCTCACCATCCTCAGTGTAAAAAAATATCTTCCTTCTATCTAGTCTAAAGAGTTTATTTTTTTGGCAGTCTAAGAAGGACTCTTCCAAGGTGAAAATAAGACACAAATGAGGTCAGATGTCACCTGGAATCCAAAGGCATTTTATTAGTGCTCTTACAACTTAGTGAAAGAGAAGGGAATAGAAGAAAGCAAAGCTGGAAAGAAGAAGGAGGGATAGATTATCATACTATCCAAAGGTTCCAATGGTGTCATGTTGGCCAGAGTCTCTCAGTGGCAGAAGCTTCAATGCTGGGCTCCCTGCTCTAGTTGACTTGCATGCCTGAATCTGGCCTGACAGATGTGAGAAATTACTTGGGGATTTTCTGCTAGATATTTTTGTCATATTTCCTCAAAACTCGTCCTGTCATGCTGGATCAAAAAATGATGCAGGAAAAGTTATTCTTGTGTAGCTGTAAGATAGATTGTTGTCCAATTGTACTGGCAGCCAGTGTTTAGTAAGCTGTTTATTTGGCTGTAGCATCTTCCCTGGCCATGTAGGAGTGGGATTACTGAGCAGCAGATATCTCTTGGAGCTACCTCACTTTGCATTTTTCCTCACTGCTGCCTTTGGAAAAAGTCATTTGCTTCTAAACACTTCCCTGCCAAGCTTTGCATTTTATAGCCTGCCAAAAAAAAAAATCACTGATCATGTCTGAATGTGGCAAAAGAGGAAAAAGTGTTATCACAAAGTGGCCTAATGGGCCTTTTTCCTTGTATTTGTCCTTGTATACAGGGCTGAGGATAAGAACCATATACCAGCTATTCAATGCCTGAGATAATTTGGATGGAATTTATTATCATTAGCATGCAAAAAGGAAAGAGCCAGTTGCTGCCCGAGTTCATTACAAGGGAATTATTTCCTTATATACCTTCAATAAAGAGTCAGCCCTAAGTGATGTTGCCTCATTAAGTTCAAGAACTTGGATGCTGTTATCGCTCTTCCAGATTTAATAGACATGCTTTTTCCAAAGGGTTGCTTTCCTGTAATCTGCTGTGAGGCTTGGAGACACCTGACAGATGCTCAGTAGATTTCTGCATCTGATGAAGGCTGGAGCTTTGATAAACAGAGAAGGGCTGTCAGAACAGGGTTGCTACCACAGCAGATTCTCACACAATGACAGAATGTCAGGGGCTGGAAGAGACCTTGAAAGATCATCGAGTCCAATCCCCCTGCTAGAGCAGGGTCACCTAAATCAGGTCACCCAGGAACGTGTCCAGGTGGGTCTGGAATGTCTTCAGAGAAGGAGACTCCACAATCCACCTGGGCAGCTTCTTCCAGGCTCTGTCACCCTCACTGTGAAAAAGTTTCTCTTTATGTTTACATGGAACATCCTGTGTTCCAGCTACACCCATTGTCCCTTGTCCTGTCACTGGCTGTCACTGAGCAGAGCCTGGCTCCATCCTTCTTCTGACACTCATCCTTTACATGTTTATAAACTTTAATGAGGTCACTCCTCAGTCTTCTCCAAGCTATACACCCCCAGTTCCCTCAGCCTTTCCTCAGCAAGGAGGTGTTCCACTCCCTTAATCATCTTTGTGGTTCTGCACTGGTCTTTTTCAAGTAGTTCCCTGTCCTTCTTGAACTGAGGGGCCCAGAACTGGACACAGTATTCCAGATGTAGCTTCACCAGAGCAGAGTAGAGGGGGAGGAGAACCTCTCTCAACCTACTAACCACACCCCTTGTGATCCACCCCAGGATGCCATTGACTTCCTGGCCAAAAGGGCCCATAGCTGCCTCATGATCATCCTCCTGCCCATCAGAACTCCAGCTCCCTTTCCCTTACACTGCTTTCCAGCATGGAAAAAGACCTTGGATGCGTGGCCTGAGAGCTTGGAAGAAGCTGCTGGGAAATAAACATTTGTTTGTTGTGTGGTTACGCGACAACTTGCGTTGGCTGGAGGTCACCGCGTGGCTTCTGTCGTCACAGGAGGAGCTCTGTCTCAGAGAGAGGGGTGAGGAGGACACCCACTAATAAGGGACTCAACATTATATCCTCCCTGGAAGACAAAGGGCCACTGTCTGCACTCATAATCCCTCATTTGAAAATTAACGGTCAAACGGCCGGTTCCAGACGTGATGCCTGTGAAACCTCCTGTGTTGGCCAAGAAGCACTTTCCCACTGAGGGCTTTCTGGTTTAATGATTGAGTTTTGAACTTGAGTGAGGCTTTGTTGTCGTTCTGGGCAAACAAATTTGGAGGAGGGATAGACCTGTTGGAGGATGCTTCATGCATTCTCCATTAGAGAAGTGCTGATTTTTCTTCATTCTTCCAAAGGTGGTATCATGAAATCGTGCAGATTAATGATGCAAAAGGTCTTTCTGGTTGGTTGGTGAGGTGCTGTGTCCCCCTAGGGTGGTTGTTTTCATTAACCAGCTTCAGTTTACATCTCTACCATTCAGATTTCTGTAAGAAAAGTTAATAAAGCCCATACAGCACAAAATAACAGGGCAAGTTATTCACTCCAGGTAATTAAAAATGGGACCTTTCCTATGAAACAAGACACTGAAATGTGTCAACAGAAAAGCCTGACTTGGTTTCCTGCTGATTTACCCTCCCAATCGCTCCGTGCGGGGCAGTGCTTGTGCATTTTCTGCCTTCCCCAGCAGGCAGCAGATAATACTGGGTTACTCACAGCCTACATTCTGTACAGACTGACTGGCTTGCCAGTAAATATGTTGAGATTTGCC
The DNA here is from genome assembly GCA_025447755.1 of Corythornis vintsioides. Taxonomy (NCBI): domain Eukaryota; kingdom Metazoa; phylum Chordata; class Aves; order Coraciiformes; family Alcedinidae; genus Corythornis; species Corythornis vintsioides. Next base: position 5,504 of record JAOEGS010013639.1, on the reverse strand, counting down.
AGCCAGCTGCTCTCAAACAGAATTTACAATGCCCTTTCTCTCAGTGGAGGCACTCGCTTGAGTTTCTTGCCTTTGAAACTTCCCCAGTCGCCAGCGACTGAGGGGTTTGGGTAGATGGGAGAAGCTGCACAAGTGTAAAAAAGAAAAAAACTTTCATTTCCTCGACAAGCTGTCCCAGAAAATAGCATTTTTTCCTTTGCCAAGAGAAAAAAAAAAAAAAAAGTCCTCATCAATCCAATCTGTTTCAACATTATAACCTTTATCCCCCAAATGAAGATGCTGAGGTTTTGCCAAAACTCTGCTCATTACACAGGATTTTAATTTCTCTCTGAAGGGTTTACACTTGAGTTTTTGTATCCAAGTGTGGTGGATTAATTCCCAGGAAGGGCTCTGTGTGTGTCTGTGTGTGTGTGCAGGGTCCCCAGTGCCCTTGGGGTGCTCCCACCCTGTCCCCAGGGCTAGTGGGTAAGGATGGAGTCACCCCCTGCTCATGGGAGGTGATGCACCTACCCTGGAAGGAGCTGGAGAAGAGCTGGGAGCTACCAGGAGGGGGATGTTTAGATGCTTGAGCATTTTTTGGTAACACTCTGAAAACCAAGCCTGGCATCCTTTGAAGATAAAACTTCACCCTGATGTTCTCAAGATGATAATCAAGGTATTTTACTTTTTAAAACAGCATCAGCAGTGGCTTTATCAAGGGTTTCAGTCCGTTGCTGTTGTCAGGGCACTAGTGGAAGCACTGAAATGGTGATATTGAGAAAGCACTTGCAGAACTTTTTACTTGCTTGGCCACAAAACTGAGACCAGCTCCTGATGCCACTCATTATTAAACACTTTCTTTAGCAAATGGGCTTGAATACAAACACAGCCATTTGTCTCCCTCTGAACTGCTAATGCTTTTGACATATTTTTTGAAGTTCCCATCGTGAGCTGTAGCCTTTGGACTCCCCGTGGTTTGCTGGCAATGTCCAAGCCTGAAACTTTATTTTTTTCCTTCTTGTAGTAAGTATTAAAAATCAGTGAGAAAAGGTTGCTCGGTATTAGGATTAACTTGAGCTTCAGTTTCAATTCACTCCATTTTTTGTTCAGAGTCATTCTCATGCTGGCAAAACAAGTGACCTGGCATTTAATGCTGTGTGTGATGCAGAGGTGTCCACTGGATGCCATAGCTGTCAACAGCCATAGTCCAGATGCTGGTGCTGGGAGGGTGATTGTGCTACAGGGCAGCAAATTAATGTTGTGCCCATCTCTTGATAAGAAATAGATTTAAAAAAAACCCAAAAAAAGCAAATAAAAAATATAATGTTTCTGTGAAAATAGTAAGGAAGTAGAGAACAATATTTTAGTTGAAAGGTTAAAGGAATTGGATTGGTTCAGGATTTTTTTTCTCTGTGTCAAAGGATAAGAGTGTTTTGCTGGCAAAAAAATAGATATTTTCAGTCATAAAATGCCTAATTAATGCCAGTGATTCATCCTTGTGATGTGAGTTAAGTGTCCTTTACAGATAATATATGCATATTATATACATATATATATATATATGTGATAAAAAGTAGAAATATTGTATTCTATTACCACATAGTGAACTCTGAGCACAGGTTGGCACCCTGCTCCTTATGGATTGAGGAGGTATTAATCCCTGCACCATTATTGCTTGTATATATAGGAATATTATGTTGGTATTAATCTCTTCAGACTTCTAGGACTAGTCATTATACCTCATTTCATTGACAATGAGGAATCATAATGTAAGGATATAGACTAATAAATTGTTATTTTCTATTTTTTATGTAGGTGGTTGTTCAGTTCCTTGCCAAGTGGTCAAAATTAATGATCTGGATGCATTAGATAACATCATTTTCTTGTTTTAGAGCAAAGCATGAAACCAAATCTCCTTCCTTCTTATTTCCAGTGATGAAATCCTTGAGTTTTGATGAATTGTGAGATTGCTCTGACTCATTCTTTTATTTTTTTCACCCCCCTCTCTTTAAGTCTGCCACTTTTACCCGTCTGCAACCCATTGCCTCTTTGAAAAGAGGGCTAAAAATACTTAACAGGCATTATCTCAACAGTCAGTTGCAGAGAGAGGGCAATTTGTTGACGTATCAAAGGCAGGTGCATGCTGACATCCACTAGCAAATTGAGAAGAATCCAAAAATAATTGATTGAAAATTCCATTAAAAAGAAAAGGTGCCACGTCTCATAAATCTACAGATGGTTTTCAGGTGAATCCTGTGATCTCCATGAAAGGAACCTGGGGGTCTGCGTAATACAGATTTGCAGCCTGGATGCATTCAGTGTAGAGAAATTCACATTTAGAAGGTCCTTTCATACTGATCTATGAGAAACTCTGTGAGAGTTTCATAGCCCAGTATGTGCTTGTTGGAAGTGATCATACTCAGGTAGCTTTGGTAGCTTATTTGTTCCATGAGCTTTCTAGAAACCCTAGAAAGTGAGTGCAGATGTAGGTGGTAAGACCTGCAACTGGGAAGAGCAGAAAAGCAAAGCACTGGAAAAGCTTGAGATTGCTGTGACAAAGAAATGAGCTGAGTTTGGGAATGCATTTGAAAAATATTTAGAATATCACTTGCTCAGCTGTAGTGGAAGAGATAATTTTAAATCTTTGTTGGTTGAGTTCAGCTGACTTCTTTTAAGAGTTCATTGAATAAAGGGCAGAAGGACAAACCCACATATTTTAAGATCAGGCTTTGCAAGTACCACAGAGAGGAAAATATAGTGGTAAATGCTTTCCCCTTGACAAATGTGGTTCTGCTGCCATATTATCCAGATTTCCAGCTCTGGGATGTATCACCCTGCAAATTGCAAAACTAAGTATTAAGAAATATGGCTTGAAAATGGGCCAGCTAAGTTCCTTAAAAGGATCAGAGAAAGGCTGACTCACTACTTAAATGGCCATTCATTGCATCTGCAGAGCATTTCAGGTTACATTCTCTGAAAGACTCAGGGTTTCTTCCTGAAGCTCCTCTGAGTTTCAGAGCTGCAGCCCATTGCTGAGCTGCTGGGGGAGGAAAGGAGGTGGCATCAACCTGGAAGAGGGACCAACAGAGATACCTGCAGCCGTCCTGAGGAGGAACACCAAGGCTACCCCTACAAAGGTTTGGAATTTCTGAGTTGATTCAAAGCTGAATTAAAGCAGATTTTGGGTGTCAAATGGCTGGTTAACCAATGGGGTCTCCACAAAGGAGGACAAATATGTGGAATATTGTCTTGTTCATGGTGTATGAGGCAGGCTTAGGCATCTCAGTGATGTGTCAGACCATTTCTGGGAGGTGTTTATGACCTGGTGCTGCAAGGACTGTAATTGGTATTTCATATCTTGTTCAGCTCCCTGTCTTCCTTTGCTCTCCTTACAGCTCTGTATCGCAGAGCCTTGTTTAAACCACATCTTGACATGAGATCAGGTTGTTCTTTTTCCTCTTAAGTCAGTATTTCTGTCTTAGCCCAGAGGTTTTCTGTGGGTTTTTGGTTTTGTTTTAATTTTTCTTGTGTCTGTCTCACTAAAACCTGCTTTTCCCATCTCTCTGCTGTTCCTCTGTAAGCTCCTAAGGCACAGCTACACTCAACATCCCTTTATAGTTGAACATGCTGATGGGGCAGAGTTGAAGTGACAAATGTTGAGCTAAGGCAAAGCTGAGACATTTGAGTTTCTTCTGAAATGACCGGTGTTTTTTGCTGATTAAATCACATCTAAAATAACCTTTCCTGGAACAACTCTGTCTTTTTGGTCATACAGGAATTTGGTTTTTTGCCACTTGATTGCTGAGCAGATTTTCTTTACAGGGTATATTTCTGGTGTGGAGTAGTTCAGGTTTAACCAACCTAAATTCAGGCGCTATGTAGGAACTACTTCTCAGAAAATACAAACTTAATCTGCTGAATAGCAGATCCCTTTAAGCATTTACCAGCTTTTGAGAGTGCCTTGCTACACCCATTTGCAACCTTGACCAGTCTCAGCTGGAAAAGCTCTGTCTTTAGCTGCTGTACTCTGGGCCAGGTTTTGACTGACAGCCTTTTTTTGGCCTCCTCCTGTGTGGAAGCAGCTTCCTCCTGTCTATTCAATAAATGGGGAGAGCTGCACATCAAGGCAGTGTCTTTCATGGTCATTTCTCAGAGTTTCTGATCCAGGTTCAAGGCACCTTTGCTGAATTGTTTGATTTGGTTGGGTGCACTGATAGATTTCTGCTCGCTGTGTTCAATTATTCATTTTTCCTCTTTCAACACTGAGACAAAAATGAAATGGGGAGAATCCTGTTGCATGTGCTTCCAGATTTTGCAGGTTCATTAAAAGTGTGCAATAGCCCCTTGGAGGAGGGATCCAAACTTTGCTGAAGTGAACATGGATCTCTTGCTAACATTCCTGTTGCCTCAGTGGTCATTCTCCTTTTGGCTCTGTACAGACAGTAAGGGAAAATAAATGCCAATTTTCTTTTCAGACAGAGATGCTTGTAGACATACCACACTTAATGGCACTCTGTCCTAGGCTGTTGTCATGAAAGCTGAATAAAGGAGCTTAAATAAAATGCACATATTTTATTCCTGTTACAGGAAAAAACCTCATGGTAAGAAGTTTGTGGGGGACAGGTAGAGAGGAGCAGGAAGGATGTGGAGTGCAAGTAGTCCATTGTTTGAAACTGGGAGGGCAGAGAAACATCCCTGGAAAGAAATAAATAACTTTTTTTATTTTCTCATAAACATCAAATTATGAATTCAGGTTGACACACCATCATCTAAACCTCAAGAAATTTGAAATAACTCTTCTCTAGAGTGGTCTGTGGAAACCAGCACAAATGAATTTCTCACTTCTTCTGATCTGAGGCAGAGGGACAAAATCCTGGAGCACACTGCAGCACATTTTCAGGGTTCAGAAAGAGGATGTGCTGGGGAAAATGGACATGTATGTTGGTGAATATTATACATGTTTCTGTGAGTGTCAAAACATGCTACTAGTGCATGAAACTGTGTGGAAAATAGAGTAAGTTTCCTGTCTGTCTGCTGTTAGGTGTGAGCAAACAAAAGAAATGCTGTGATTTAGTTTGCAATGTTTGCATGATGGTCTCATTTGCACTTTATTTGAGGGAAAAAAAAAAAGGAAATATTCTATTTACCAATTGCAGAACTGATTCTAATTTTAGCTATTGATCCCTCTAGTCTCTAATTATCTTGTATTCCTATCAGTCTCCACCCTGAAATCCAGGGCTTAATGTGGAGCATTGTGTGTGTTCCACGGGTGTGTGTTCTCCAGTAGTAAAGGATATTTTCCTTCCAAAGTACAAGCAGAGCAATTTTGCCTCAGGTAAATTCTTTCTCTAGGAAAACCCATTCGATAATGCTTCAGGGCTTGGATCTCAACATGAAACAGAGTAAGGTGTGAGTAAATTTTGACATCTATGACAGCTGAAGGAAAATCAGCAGGGGAAAAAAAAATATAAAAAAATATAGATATACTCGGTAAGCAGAGGAAAAGCAAATAACCCCTCAGAATA